>JAODAL010026890.1:0-55927 GCA_025379985.1 Phyllomedusa bahiana
ATTTCCGGGGTTATAATAACCCTCAGTGCACCATGAATCACAAAATACCTACATACCAGTATATACTAACCCAAAAGTCACTGTTTCCCAAAACAAAATATTTATAAACCGTTACTATACATATATCCCTACAGTGCACCCGTGCAAATTAATATAACCTTTCAGTGAAACCATATATATTTCATATATCCATACAGTGCACCCTGTACTATACAAATCCCTAACAGTTTCACCCGTGAATATACATATACCATACAGTGCTCACGTTTTACTATACATATAACCATACAGTGCACCATGTAATATACATATATCCATACAGTGCACCGTGCAATATACATATATCCATACAGTGCACCGTGCAATATACATATATCCATACAGTGCACTGTGCAATATACATATATCCATACAGTGCACCGTGTACTATACATATATCCATACAGTGCACTGTGCAATATACATATATCCATACAGTGCACCATATAATATACATATATCCATACAGTGCACCGTGTAATATACATATATCCATACAGTGCACCATATAATATACATATATCCATACAGTGCACCATGTACTATACATATACCAACAGTGCACGTGTATATATACATTTTCCATACAGTTTCACGTGCCTATATCAATATCCATATAGTGCACCGTGTACTATACATATATCCATACAGTGCACCATGTAATATACATATATCCATACAGTGCACCGTGTACTATACATATATCCATACAGTGCACTGTGCAATATACATATAACCATACAGTGCAGCATGCAATATACATATATCCATAAGTGCACCGTGCAAGATACATATATCCTTTCAGTGCACCGTCATACATTTTATCCATCAGTGCACCATAATACAATACCATACAGTGCACCGTGTAATATACATATATCCATACAGTGCACCGTGTACTATACATATATCCATACGTGGCACTGTCAAAATACATATAACCATACAGTGCACCATGTAATATACATATAACCATACAGTGCACATGTAATATACATTATCATTTCTGACGGCAGACTATAATATATCCAACAGTCAACCTGTGTACTATTGTGGGAACCTATACATATATCCATACGTGCACTGCAATATCATAATCCAATACAGTGCACCATGTACTATACATATCCAACAGTGCACTGTGCAATTACATATATCATACAGTGCACCGTTGTTAATATATTGACTATAAATTAACCAAAGGCACCCTGAATTAAATATACCATTTAAGGGGCACCGTTATTCTTTATCCATCAGTGACCGTGTAATATAATAATTAACAGTCACGGTAATATAATTTATCCATACTGCACGGCAATATTTCATATAACCATACAGTGCACCCCTAAAAATTTAATATACCCTACAGTGCACCGGTTAAATATATCCAAAACGTGCCGTGTATATACATATATCCCCATTTTCTTTTGTGCCAAAAACCCCGGAATCAAATTTTTATCCAACAGTGCACCTGTTTTTATACATATACCAACAGTGCATGTGCAAAATACATTACCTCGTGACTTTTTTAAAAAACATTACCCTACAGTGCACCATTATATAAACATATTTCCCTTTCATGCACCTGTAATTTAAAATATTCATACAGTCAGTGAATAACAATAACATACAGTGCCTTAAAATTTCTATATCTACAGTGCACCTTAATTTAAAAATAATCTAAGTGCACTGTATACATATATCCAACAGTAACCTTAATATAATATAAACCATACAGTGCACTGAATAAACATTATCCTAAGGACCGGTACAAAAAAACCATAAGTGCATGGAAATTTATTTCCATACAGGCCCCCTTAATTTACATATACTTTTCAGTGCACCGTAATATACTATTCCATACGTGGTGTATATACTATAAATTCCCCTGATGTACTATACTATAAACCCCAAAGTGCCGTGCAATATACATTAAAACCCTACAGTGCACCTGTACTATAATATATCCAACAGTTGCACCTTTTAAAATAATAATCCTACAGGGCACCTGTAAATTTTTTAACTTTTTACCCTTCAGTGCACCGTGCAAAAATTTAATATACCTAAAAGTCACCCTTACTTTTTAATATACATACAGTGCACCGGTTTTAAAATTTTCCATAAGGCATGTGAAAATTACATATAACCATCAGTGCAATTATTTAAATTTTTATCCATACAGTGCACTGAAAACATATACCATACGTGGTGTAAACAAATATAAAAAGGACGTCATTTAAATAAAGGGTTCTATACATATACCATACAGTGCACAGAAAATACATATTTCCCCCAGTGCAGTTACTAAAAATTTTCCCCTACAGTCATGTGCAAAATTTCATAAAACCTACAGTGCATTTTTATAACATATATCATACAGTCACCGTAATATACATTATCCCTAACAGTGCCCCATGTACTTACCCTATTCCAACAGTGCATGTGGCAAATAAATAATTTTCCATACGTGCACCTGTACATACATATATCCTACAGTGCATGTGCAATATAATATAACCTACAGGGACTTCAATATACAATAACCAAAGTGCACATTACTATACATATAACCATAACAGTGCCCTGTAATATACATAAACCATCAGTGCAGGCTAACATAAACCCCACAGGCCCCTGTACTATAATTAACCATACAGTGCACTGAATTAAAAAAAATCCATACAGTCCCCCTGTCTATCATTATCTATACGTGCCCCCTGAATATCTATTTTCCTACGGCACTTGCAATATTTAAATATTTCCATACAGTGGCATGTACTTTAAATAATCTATAAGTGCATTGCAATGTACATAATCAATACAGCGCACCGTGGATAACAGTGGGGCCAAAAGTATTGGCACCCCTGCAATTCTGTCAGTAAAAATCAGTTTTTTCCCCTGAAAATATTCCCAATCACAAATTTTTGATATTAATTTTAAATTCATTTTTTTTTTGCATAAAAAAACACAAACAGAATGAACAAGAATAAATCATTGATATTTCACTTCCAAAATGGGGACAAAAGTATTGGCCCCTCGCCAAATATTTGGGTGGCACACCCCTTTAGCCAAAATAACTGCAAACAGCGCTTCGGAAAACCTTTCAATGAGTTTCTTACAAGGCTCTTGGAATTTTAGACCATTCATCTTTGGAAAAACCCCCGGCCCCTGAGATGTAAGGCGCCTTCTCTCCATTGTGAGATCTCCCACAGGCTTCTTGGGATTCAGGTCGGGGACTCATTGGGGCCCACTTTGGGAAAGTCCAGGCTTTTTAAAAACCTTTTCGGGTGCTTTTTGAAGTTGTTTTGGGTCATTGTCCTGTGGAAGCCCATGACCTCGGGGAGACCAGCTTTTCACGGGGCCACATTATGCTGCAGACTTAAAAAAAGCCATCCCCACTTTCAACCTTCCAGTCCCAGAGGCGCAAAGAACCCCCAAAAATTCGGGGCCCCTCCCCCCTGTTGACTGTAGGGACCTCCGCCTGTCGACTGTGGGGGAACCTCCGCCATTCTGATGTGGGGAACCTCCGCCTGTTGACGTAGGGACCTCCGTGTCTACTGTAGGGACCCCCGCCTTGTCTGACTGTGGGAACCTCCCCCATGTCTGACTGTAGGGAAACCTCCCCCATGTCTGACTGTAGGGCCCCGGGGTTCTTTTCCTTTTTTAATGTTTTTTTTCCGGTAAATCTATGTTGTGTTTTTTTCCCAAAAAAAGCTCTACTTTTGTCTCATTGACGGAGAACATTCTTCCAAAACGTTTTGGCCTTTTTTGGTAAGTTTGGGAAAACTCAGCCTTTGGGTTTTTTATGTCTCGGGGGAAGAATGGGGTCTTCCCGGGTCTCCTCCATCTCCCCTTTTTTCGGGCGGGCGATAGTCGGGCTGACACTGTTGCCCCCGGTGCAGGGCAGCTTGTTTGGTGTTGTCGAGGTTCTTTTTCCCCCTCCCCACAATCTTGGTTGAATCTCTCTCAGTTTTATTCTCCCATCTAGGGGGGGTTTGCCACAGCCCATGGGAGGGTTGCCACAGGCCATGGGGGTTGCCCCCAGCCCATAGGGGGTTAGCCCACGCCATAGAGGGGTTAGCCACAGTGCCATAGGTGGTTGCCACAGTGCCCCTGGGAGTTACCACAGTGCCAGGGGAGGTTAGCCACTGCCATAGGGAGGTTAGCCAAGGGGGGGTTTCCCCAGCCCCCTGGGGAGGTTTTGCCCCAGCGCCCATGGGGGGTTAGCCAAGTGAAGGGAGGTTAACCACAGGGCCATGGGGGGGTTAGCCCCGGGCCATAGGGAGGTTAGCCAAGTGCAATAGGGGGTTAGCCACAGTGCCCCTGGGGGGTTAGCCACAGGGCCCTAGGGGGGTTTAGCCCCCGTGCCATAGGGAGGTTCCCAGTCATGGGTTTCATCTAAGGGAGGTTCGCCACGTCCATGGGGTTTCCCCTAAAGGGGGGTTCCCAAGTGCCCTGGGGTTGCCACATCTAGGAGGTTAACCACATGCCGGGGGGGTTTGCCCCAGTGCCATGGGAGGTTAGCCACGTGCCAAGGGAGGTTTTGCCCGTGCCATGGGGGGGTTAGCCACAGTGCCATTTGGGGGGTTAGCACGTGCCATAGGGAGTTATCACGGCCATGGGGGGGTTAGCCACAGTGCCTTGGGGGGGGTTAGCCACAGGGGCCATAGGGAGGTTAGCCAAGGGGGCCCTGGGACCCCGTCCAACACTTGGGAGGTTAGCCACAGGCCATGGGAGGTTTTCCAAGGGCCCAGGGGGGGTTGCCCCAAATGCATGGGGGGGTTTGCCCCAATCCATAGGGAGGTTAGCCACAGTGCCATGGGGAGGTTGCCCCATGCATGGGGAGTTAGCCATGCCCCTGGGGAGGGTTTCCCCACCCCATGGGGGGGTTAGCCACAGGCCATAGGGAGTTTTCCTCAGTGCATGTGCAAATATATAATCCATAAGTGCATCATGTTTACATTAATTTCCAAAAGTACCTGCTATAAAAACAAAATTCCTGCAGAACGGTGCATGAGCCCCTGTTTTTGGGGGTCCTTGCTGCATTCCGGGCCCCAGTTTGCCCTTTTTCCAAAGGGGGGGAGTCGGGTTTTTGTGACTCCCCTCCAAAACATGGAATTTGGGTTTTTCCCCTTAAAACCCCTTTTTAAATTTTCTAAGCTTCGGGTCTTTTTTCCTTTTTGGCCCATTTCACCCAAGGAACCGGGTGGAGATTTCTTCAATTGCCAATATTTTTCTTTCCCTGATGCCAAGGGAAGTTACATCCCCTCCTAAAAAAACCCCACAAAATGATTTTACCCGCCCTCATGTTTCATAGTTGGGATGGTGTTCTTAGGCTTCCAAGCTTCTCCCTTTTTCCTTCCAATGTAACGACGGTCATTATGGCCAAACAGTTCCATGTTAGTTTCGTCAGACCCCAGGACAGGTCTCCAGAAATGTAGGTCTTTGTTCCTGTGCATTTACAAGCATGAATCTGGCTTTTCTATGTCTCTTTTGGAGTAATGGCTTCTTCCTAGCAGAGCGGCCTTTCAGTCCATGTTGATACAGGACTCGTTTCACTGTGGATAATGACACAATCTTACCAGCTTCCGCCAGCATCTTCACAAGGTCTTTTGCTTTTGTTCTTGGGTTGATCTACACATGTCGGACCAAAGCACGTTCATTTTTGAGAACACCCCAGTCTCCTTCTGAGCGGTATGATGGCCCGGACATCTCCCATCTTGTTTGTACTTGTGTATAATTGTTTGTACAGATGAACGGGGCCCCTTCAGGTATCTGGAAAATGTCCCCAAGGATGATCCAACTTGTGCAAGCCCAAAATTTCCCCTTTTCCCCGATCTCTTAGCTGATTTCTTTAGACTTTCCCATGATGTTACACACAGAAGCAGTTCATTTCTGGTGTGCTATAAAATACTAATATCAGAAGCTTCCACAGACCTGACATTATCATATGGGCGGCCCCAAATTGTGTAAAGGCGGAGTCATCCCAGTGTATGGAGACTTCTGACCTTGCAGAAAGTAATAAAAATGCTTTAAAATTCTCCCTCTCATTACCTGCATTTGGGGTTTTAATAATTTTGGAAGAAAAACGGAGGGTTTATATTTTGGCGGAAAAAGAAAAACCCTGCAGATGGGGCTTTATATAGAGGGAGGGAAAAACCTGCAGATGGGGCTTTATATAGAGGGAGAGGAAACCTCAGATGGGGCTTTAATAGAGGGGAGGGAGAAACCTGCAGATGGGCTTTATATAGAGGGGAGGGAGAAACCTGCAGATGGGATTTATATAGAGGGGAGGGAAAAAACCTGCAGATGGGGCTTTATATAGAGGGGAGGGGAAAACTGCAGAGAGGCTTTATATAAGGGGAGGAGAAACTAGATGAGGGATTATATAGAGGGGAGGAGAAAACCCGAAAATGGGTTTATATAAGGAAGGGAAAAACCTGCAGATGGGGCTTTATATAGAGGGGAGGAAAAACCTGCAGATGGGGCTTTTTATAGAGGGGAAGAAAAAAACCCGCAGATGGGGCTTTATATAGAGGAAGGGAAGAACCTGCAGATGGGGCTTTTTATAGAGGGGAGAAAAACCTGCAGATGGGGCTTTATATAGAGGGAGGGAAAAACCAGCAGATGGGGGCTTTATTATAAGAGGGGAGGGAGAAACCTGCAGATGTGGCTTTATATAGAGGGAGGGAGAAACCTGCAGATGGAGCTTTATATAGAGGGGAGGGAAAAACCTGTAGATGAGGCTTTATATAGAGAGAGGAGGGAAAAACCTGTAGATGGGGCTTTATATAGAGGGGAGGGAGAAACCTACAGATGGGGCTTTATATAGAGGGAGGGAGAAACCTGCAGATGGGGCTTTATATAGAGGGGACGGAAAAACCTGCAGATGGGGCTTTTTATAGAGGGGAGGGAGAAACCTGCAGATGGGGCTTTATATAGAGGGGAGGGAGAAACCTGCAGATAGGGCTTTATATAGAGGGGAGGGAGAAACCTGCAGATGGGTCTTTATATAGAGTGGAGGGAGAAACCTGCAGATGGGGCTTTATATAGAAAGGATGGAAACTGCTGGGTTCTTCTGTAGATGTAATTGTTGATCAGTGATGCTGAAATGCATAAAAAAAAACTGCCAAGAATTCTCCTGAAAAACAATGACCCAGGAATATTGATTTTAAAGCAGTTTTCCCACAAAATACTGACGGTAACCGGTCGGCTGGTATCTAGCTACAAGCTGACATTGTTACAGAATATAGTGAAGCCGCCCATCGCCCCCCCCCATCCCTAAAAGCTGTGTTACACCACTCTGTATAGAGGGACATGTGATTTGGCGAGGGTTGCGTGCGGCTATAGTACAGTAGTGCTGGCCGTACCCCTGAGTTCCGCGCATGCGCGCTAATCGGGAGGCTGTGGCTGCTGCACTGTAACCGCCTGCACAAAATGTCACAACATACAGAGCAGTGCAAGACAAAAAGAGAAAGCGGGGGGGGGGGGGGGGAGGGGGGCGAGGGGTATGGACACTGAGAGGGTTACAATCCCACTAAGCTGTCGATGTTGCGCAATGGACGCACAACTGGAAATACTGGGAAGAGATCGCTGAGCAGGCGCTTTCAAGACTTTAATAAAGTGGGAGATTAAAAATGAGGGAACTATGAACTATAGATTGTAGATCCAAATAACTATATGGACAATCGATTGTAACATGACTGTGGCTGGACTACGCGTTTCACGCTGTATAAGCCCTTCTATGGTGTAGGCAGCAGTAAAGGATGGCGTTCCCAACAGAACAGCACTGGCTGCCGTACACATAATACACTAAAATCCCACATCCTAGATCTCAGTGAATGGAATATTCCAGATGCAATTCTTTATTCATTACATAATGAAATGCGCTGAGAACAATAAAACATAAAAGTCATGAGTGAAAATCAGAATGAATCCCATGGAGTCTGGATTTGGAATGATGCTCAAAAAGTGAAAATCAAATTTTAGGCTGATCCAACTTCAGTGGAAATGCCTCAAGGCCAGGAAATGAGGCTCAGTAGTGTGTGGGGCCTCCATATTCTTGCCTATTCTACAGCTTCAGGCTCCCTTTTCCTGTTATGGCCATAGGCAATTCTACAGCATCAGACTCCAACTTCCTGTTATGGCTGTGGGTGGTTCTACAGCTTCAGGCTCCCTTTTCCTGTTATGGCCGTAGGCAATTCAACAGCTTCAGGCTCCCACTTCCTGTTATGGCTGTGGATGGTTCTACAGCTTTAGGCTCCCTTTTCCTGTTATGGCCATAGGCAATTCTACAGCTTCAGGCTCCCACGTCCTGTTATGACTGTGGGTGGTTCTACAGCTTCCGGTTACCTTTTCATGTTAAGTCAATGGGCAATTATACAGCTTCAGACTCAAACTTCCTGTTATGGCTATGAGTGGTTCTACAGCTTCAGACTCCAACGATTTTACAACCTCAGGCTCCCACTTACTGTCCAGGCTGTGGTTGGTTCTACAGCCTTGACTGACATTTCAGTTCTGCTATTCCAAGCTGAGACTGTAAGAAAGAGATTGGTGAATGGAGGGGGGGGGGTCTAAACAGCAGGGCAGAAGGTCTACAGGGTTAAAGTTTGACAGTAAGAAATATAAACAAGCTCTTGGGCTGCTGATAAGACACAGCAGGGAGTGACTTCGCCATCATGGCCACTGTTAGAGCAGAGAGAGGTAGTTAGTAACCTAGGGAAGTTTGTGTACACAAGTAGGAGATAAGAACTACTCTAGCTCTGAAAGGAAGCAAAATCAGAACAGCAATGTATTTGGTAATAGTCTTTATTTACCTTTGCCTGCATGTGTAGAGCTAATCAATGAGATGAGAGTTCCGCTTTATGAAGTATGATGTTTTAAAATAATTTTTTATGCCAAAATATCAATGCAAAATAAAAGTTTAAAGGTGGCCTTAAAAGAATTTTCTCATCTGGTTGTTAGATAGAGCCAGTTCTTCACAGGCAGCTTCAGGCTCCCACTTCCAGTTCAGGCTTTTGGCAATTCTATAGCTTCGGGCTCCCACTTCTTGTTCAGGCTGTGGGTGGGTTTACAGATTCAGGCTCCCACTTCCTGTTCAGGCTGTGGGTGGTTCTACAGCTTTTGGCTACCACTTCGTGATCAGTCTGTGGGTGGTTCTACAGCTCCAGGTTCCCACTTCCTGTTCAGGCTCTGGGTGGTTCTATAGCTTCGGGCAGCCACTTCCTGTTCATGCTGTGGGTGGTTCCACAACTCCAGGCTACCACCTCGTGTTCGGTCTATGGGTGGTTCTACAGCTTCCGGCTCCCACTTCCTGTTCAGGCTGTGGGTGGTTCTACAGCTTTGGGCTCCCACTTCCTGTTCAGGCTGTGGATGGTTCTACAGCTTCAGGCTCTCACTTCCCATTCAGGCTGGGTGTGGTGCTGCAGCTTAAAGCTCCCACTTCCTGTTCAGGCTCTGGGAGATTCTATAGCTTCAGGCTTAACACTTCCTGTTGAGGCTGTTGGCGATTCTAAAGTTTCAGGCTCCCACTTCCTGTCCAGGCTGTGGGCGGTTCTTCAGCAGTGACTGACGTTTCAGTTCTGCTTTTCCTAGCTGAGCCTGTTAGAGAGATTGGTGAAACAAGAGTCTAAACAGCAGGGTAGAAGGC
Organism: Phyllomedusa bahiana; assembly: GCA_025379985.1. NCBI lineage: Eukaryota > Metazoa > Chordata > Amphibia > Anura > Hylidae > Phyllomedusa > Phyllomedusa bahiana. The sequence continues at coordinate 9,689 of JAODAL010026890.1, forward strand.
TACAGAGCTCTAAAGGGTTAAAGTTTGACAGTAAGAAACATAAACGAGCTCCTGGCCTGCTGATAAGACACGGCAGGGAGTGACCTCACCATCATGGAGACTGTTAGAGCAGAGAGAGGTAGATGGTAACCTAGGGAAGCTTGTGTACACAAGTAGGGATAAGAACTGTTCTAACTGTATGGAAGCAAAATCAGAACAGCAATGTATTTGATAATCGTATTTATTTACCTTTGCCTGCATGTTTAAAGGGGTTGTCTCACTACATTGATTCATCTCACCTCAGTTCTGTTTTCTTGGTTTCGTTTTGAACTCAGCTGCAGATTTACTGGCTTCCACTAGGCTGCAGTAGAGGCCAGGTCTGTAGCTATAGCAACCAGTGCTGGCAGCCTATCAGGATAGATCAAACAGGTATGTAGCTATAGCAACCAGTGCTGGCAGCCTATCAGGAGAGATAGAACAGGTCTGTAGCTATAGCAACCAGTGTGTAGCCTATCAGGATAGATCAAACAGGTATGTAGCTATAGCAACCAGTGCAGGCAGCCTATCAGGAGAGATTAAACAGGTCTGTAGCTATAGCGACCAGTGCTGGCAGCCTATCAGGAGAGATAGAACAGGTCTGTAGCTGTAGTGACCAGTGCTGGCAGCCTATCAGGATAGATCAAACAGGTATGTAGCTATAGCAACCAGTGCTGGCAGCCTATAAGGAGAGATAGAACAGGTCTGTAGCTATAGCGACCAGTGCTGGCAGCCTATCAGGAGAGAATTGCTTAGACAGGTGCTGTATCGTATAGTAGACCAGTGCTGGCAGCCTATCAGGAGAGAGGGAACAGGTCTGTAGCTATAGTGACCAGTGCTGGAAGCCTATCAGGAAAGATCACACAGGTCTGTAGCTATAGCGACCAGTGCTGGCAGCCTATCAGGTGAGATAGAACAGGTCTGTAGCTATAGCGACCTGAAGAGCTGATGCAGCACATACAAGAAGGGAAAACTCAGAATAGGTAGGACACTGTTAATAGACACATATTGCAAAGTGACTTGTTTTTGCAAGATCTTTAACATAAAAACCAGCGATCCCTGTAGTGAGAGAACCCCTTTAATGCTTATCAATGAGGTGAAAGTGCCCTTTATAAAGACTTGATTCCCATGGTTTATGTGGATCCCCCTATGGTGACGCATGATGTCACTGATACCCCGCAGTGTCCTGCCCCAGGAGCGTCGCCTCTCCCCAGCATACGCCGCAGGTCACTTTGCTTGTTTCCCATAGAGACCATAGACAGTGGTAGATCCCTTATGCACTATCTGGTGGCATGATTGGGCGCTGCCTCCAGCGGGCACCTCAGTGGCAGTTCCCTCCCTGGGTGGCGCGGTGTCTGGATGCTTTGTCAAAAAAATTGCTTTCCTGCTGTCCCCCTTTCGCTGCAGATACGTTTCCCGCCCATTTCCCCTTTTGCTCGATGCTTCTATTCGGGTCCATAGTGCGCTATTTTTTAATTTAACGTCGCCCGCCCTGAATTTCCCTTATTCATTTTGGTTTAGGAAAAACCCCGTTCCTTTTATCTCCCTAGGGCGACAACAAATAAAAAGGGGCGGGCTCTGTCCAAGCGCGGGGGGGTCCCCTGGAAAAAACCCAGATGGGGAATAAAGGGGCCCCGGGCAGGTCAGAATGGGATACATGGGGGCAAAAAAGGAGGATTTTGGGGCCCCCAGTGGAGTGATTTTTGGGGCCCCCACCAGGGGGTTTGATTCTTGGGGCCACCATGGAGTTTGATTTTTGGGGCCCCCACCGTGAGCTGTTCTTGGGGCCACAGTGGGGGATTCTTGGGCCCACAGTGGAGTTGATTTTGGGGCCACCGTAGAGTTGATTTTGGGGCCCCCAGGGGGATTTTCCCTTGGGGGGGGCCCCCAGTGGGGGTGATTTTGGGCCCGTGGAGTGATTTTAGGGCACATGGAGTTTATCGGGGGCCACCAGTGGGTGAGCTTGGGGCCATAGTGGAGTGATGTTGGGGTCCCCGGGGAGATGTTTTTGGGCCCCCGTGGAGTGATTTTGGGGGGCCCGTGGGTATTTTGGGGCCACAGGGAGGTTTTTGGGGCCACCAGTGGAGATGTTCTTGGGGCCAGGGGAGTAATTTTTGGGGCCACGTGGAGCGGTTTTTGGGGGGGCCCAGTGGGTGATTCTTGGGGCACCAGGGAGTGTTTTTTGGGGGGCCCCCAGTGGGGAATTTTTGGGGGCCCACAGTGGGGTGTTTCTTGGGGGCCCCAGGGGAGTTGATTATTGGGATCCCCCCTGGAGTTGTTTTTGGGGGCCCCACCGGGGAATGATTTTGGGGGCCACCAGTGGAGCTGTTTTTTGGGGGCCCAGTGAAGCGGATTTTGGGGCCACAGTGGAGGGATTTTGGGGCCCACCAGTGGAGATGATTCTTGGGGCCCACCGGGAGCTGTTCTTGGGGCCACCAGGGGGAGGGATTTCTTGGGGCCCCCAGTGGAGTGATTCTTGGGGCCCCCAGGGGAGTTGACTTGGGGCCCCCAGTGGAGCTGATTCTTGGGGCCACAGTAAAGCGGATTCTTGGGGCCCACCAGTGGAGGGGGTTTTTTGGGGCCCCACAAGTGGAGATTTTTCTTGGGCCCCCAGTGGGATTATTCTTGGGGCCACCTTTTGGACTGAGGGGCTTGGGGCCACTAGTGGCTGATGTTGGGGTACCAGGGAGATGATTCTTGGGTCACCAGTGGAGTGATTATGGCCCCCGGGGGAGATGATTTTGGGGGCCACCCGTGGAGCTGATTTTGGGGTACCGTGGGCTGTTTCTTGGGCCCCACCAGTGGATTATTTTGGGGCCCCCATTTAAGTGATTTTTGGGGGCCCCCGGGGAATTGTTTCTGGGCCCCACCAGTGGAGATTTTTTTTTGGGGGGGGACCAGTGGAGATGTTCTTGGGCCACAGTGGAGATGATTTTGGGCCACCAGTGGAGTGATTTTGGGCCCCAGGGGAGTGATTTTGGGGCCCAGTGGAGATTTTTTGGGGGCCCACCGTGGAGCTGATGCTTGGGGCCCACCAGTGGAGATGATTTTGGGGCCCCGTGGAGGGACTATTGGGGCACAGTGGAGTTGATTTTTGGGGGGCCCCAGTGGAGATGATTCATGTGCCCCCCAGTGGAGATTTTTTCTTAGGGCCCCAGTGGATGATTTTTGGGGGGGTAAACAGTGGAGTGTTTTCTTGGGCCCACAGTGGAATTTAATTTTGGGGCCACCGTGGAGCTGATGCTTGGGGTCCACCAGGGAGATGATTTTGGGGCCCCGTGGAGATGCTATTGGGGCCACCAGTGGAGTTGATTTTTGGGGGCCACCAGGGAGTTTTTTTTGGGGCCACCGTGGAGTTGATTCTTGGGGCCCCCAGTGGAATTGTTTCTGTGAGCCCCCCAGTGAGCTGATTCTTGGGGCCACGTGAATGATTCTTGGGGCCCCCGTTGAGATGATTTTGGGGCTCCACCACACGGGGCTGATATTTGGGTCCCACGTGGAGGTTTTTTTGGGCCCCCCGTGGAGAGGATTTGGGGCCCCAGTGGAGTTGATTTTGGGGTCTATGTGTAGTTGTTTTTGGGGCCCCCACCAATGGAGAAATTTTGGGGGGCCACCAGGGAGATGATTTTGGGGCCCACCGGGGAGTGATTTGGGGGGTTACTGTTAGTTGTTTTAAAGCCCCCAAAGTGGAGTTGATTTTTGGGGCCCACCAGTGAAGATGATCGTTGGGGCCCTTGAGTGGAGATGATCCTTGGGGTTTACCAGTGGAGATGATTCAGGACCCCCCACCAGGGATTTGTTCTGGAGCCCAAAGTGGAGGTGATTTTTGGGGCCCCACCAGTGGCCTTGACCCTTTGGGGGGCCACCAGTGAATTTGATTTAGGGCTCCTCAGGGGAGGTGATTCTTGGGGACCCCCCGTGGAGGTGATTTTTGGGGTCCCCAATGGACTTGCCCTTTGGGGGGCCCACCGTGGATTGATTCTAGGGTCCTCAGTGGACTTGTTCTTGGGGAACCCAGTGGAGGGTTCTTGGGGCCCCCCGGGAGTGATTCTCGGGGGCCCACCAATGGAATATTCTTGGGATCCACCCGGAGTTCATCGGGGCCACCAGTGGACTGATTATTTGGCCCCCCAGTGGAGTTGATTCCGGGGGCCCCCTATGAATTGTTTCGGGGGCCCCCTCCAGTGAGAGTTTCTTGGGGCCCACCGGGGATTTAAATTTTCCCCACCTTATTTTCTTGGGGCCCCCCAGGGAAATTGATTCTTGGGGCCCCCCATGGAGTTTTTTAGGCCCGATTGGGGATTTTGGGGCCACCAGTGGAGATGTTTTTGGGGGCCCCCATGGATGATTTTTGGGGACCGGGGAGATGAGGACCCAGTGGAGATGATTCTTGGGGAACCAGTGGGGTTTATTTTGGGGCCCACTGGGGGGTTTGATTTTGGAGCCCCCCGGGGAGGTGATTCTTGGGCCCCACCAGTGGATTTTTGTTTTTGGGGTTCTCAGTGGGTTGATTCTTGGGGCCCAGTGGGTTGACTTGGGGCCCACCCGTGGAGGTGTTCTTGAGGCCCATCAGTGGGATGAATTGGGGGCCCCCCAAATGGAGGTCTTTTTTGGGGATCCCCCACTGGAGTTCATTCTTGGGGCCCAAAGTGGAGCGATTTTTGGGCCCCCCAGGATTTGATTCGGGGGCCCCTGCAGTGAAGTTTTTCTTGGGGGTTCCCCCAGTGGAATTGATTCTTGGGGCCCCCTTTTTTGGAGTTGATTCTTGGGGCCCCCAGTGGAGGGGTTTTTGGGGCCCCAGTGGAGTTGATTTTGGGGGACCCCCTTTTGGGATGATTTTGGGCCCCCAGGGGAAAATGATTTTGGGGGGCCCCCAGGGGATGGAATTTTTGGGGCCACAGGGGAGGGATTCTTGGGGCCCCAGTGGGGGGTTCTTGGGCCCCCATTTGGGGATTTTGGGGCCCAGCGTTGGGGTTTTTTTTGGGGCCCCCACCAGTGGGGGGGGTTATTGGGGCCCCCGTGGGATGATTTTGGGGCCCAAACCAGGGGAGGTTTTGGGGCCACCGGGGGTGATTTTGGGTTCCACCAGTGGAGATGTTCTTGGGCCCCCAGGGAGGTGTTTCTTGGGCCCCCAGGGGAGTATTTTGGGTCCACCAGTGGAGGTGATTTTTTGGGGTCCCCAGTGGATAGTTTTTGGGGGCCCACCAGTGGAGGTGATTCTTGGGGCCACCAGTTGAGATGATTCTTGAGGAACACCAGTGGAGCTGATTCTTGGGGCCACAAGTGGAGATGATTTTTTGGGGCCCCAAAAATATTTTTTGGGGGAAAGGGGATGATTCTTGGGGCCCACCAATGGGTTGTTTTTTGGGCCCCCATCAGTGGGTTGTTTCCTGGGGCCCAACCAAGTGGAGTTAAATCTTGGGGCCACCAGTGGAGTTGTTTGTTGGGGCCCAATCTACAGCTACTGCTTTATGCCTCTCTCACTGCTGTACTTTCTGAAATGCAGCCCTCTGACCTCCCCAAACCTGGGCCCATCATTTCCAAGGTCCCACTGTGGGTTTTCCCTGCTCCCCTGTGTGCCTATCCAAGCCTGGGCCCGGTGTCAGTTTTGCAGTGCAGCAACATTACCTGTTTTATCTGTACAGTGGCTGCAGGGTTCTCAAAATGACCACAGCGCCTCTCCAATCATGTGAATAAGGGCAGCTGGGGCCCCTGACTCAGCCTAAATTCTGTGGACTATGTTTGATCAACCTTGGATCTTTTTTTTTTTTGGGCCTTATTGGTTGGTTTTTTTTTTCTCAAAGTGTAGTTGGGAGGTATTTGACAGAGCCTTCTTTTTTTAGTTGTGGAGCTTGGGTTTGTGTTTTTTGCCCCCAATTGCCCCAATCATGTGTCATATTACTTAGTACCTAACGCGGTCAGGAGCAGACCCTTAAAGTGAAGGCAGCTTCTGGAGCAGTGCAAGGCTGGGATTTTTTAGAATGGAAGGGCCAGTATTTGGGGCCTTTCTTTTCTGTTATCAAGTGCGGGTGTCGGTTTTTACGTGGGGGGGTTATGGAAAAGGGGGGATCCTTGTTTTTTCTCCAAAACTTTTTTAATGAAATCTAAAAAAGGGGGGTCCATTGCAATGGTTTTAAGGAGTTTTCCCCTTTGATTTCTCAATAAAAGTTTTTTAAAAAAAAAGCTAAGGAAACCGACAGCTGCGCCGTTACATTTAGAATGGGAAAAAAACCCCTTAATATTTGGTCCCTTCCCTCTAAGAAAAAACCAGCCTGCGCCGCCCCCCAAAAGTGGACCAACCATTGAGGGCCAATCTGATGGTTTAAAAGCCTTCCCCGTTCCCCCGGTGTGTTGGTACTTTGGGTTTAAAAATTGACCGAGGTTGTATCGCCCTGGAATAAAAAAACCCCCCGGGCTAAAAACCCGCTCAAGCGTGTTTAAAAGAGGGGGTCTGTTAGATTTTCCTCTTTTTGGTTTGGGTTAAAAATTGACAAAAATTTTTTTAAAAAAAAACCCCTTAACCCAAGTTTAAATTTTTATTGAAATCAATTCCAATGGGTGTTTTAAAAACTAATGAGGGCGCTGTCCAAAAAAGGGAAAAGTATAAATAAAGAAATTAAAAAAATGCGAGTACTAAAACCCCCTCCTGCTTCCCCAAAAAAATTCGGGGAATCTTCGGGGGTGGGGGTACGGTTAATGACAAATTTTTTGGGGGGTCGAAAAGTGTGAAAACTTGGGGGTGGTCTAGCCCCCCGAATTTTGCGTGTCTGACTACCCCCCCCCCCTCCCCCCCAATTTATTTGCACAGTGAAATTTTACAACCCAAAATCCCCCATACCTTATCAAATAAACTCCCCCCCTATCCCCCCAAATCCCAAAACCCCCATATTTTCCCCCTTTAAATCCCCCCCTATAAAATAAAATCCCCCCCCCCTACATTTAACCCCCCCACTTTTCACCCCATAATAAACCTCCCTAACCTAAACTTTTTGTTAAAAAAACTCCCCCCCAAACCACACCCTATAAACCCCCCCCATACCCCAAAACCCCCCCCTCCCCCAACATCACCTTTTCCTTCCCCCCAAAATTCACCCCTTTAAATCCCCTCCCTTTCACCCTAAATTTCCCCAAAATATCACACATAAATCCCCACCTCCAAATTCACCCCCAAACCCCCCACCTGTAACCACCCAAAAATTTCCCCCTCCAACTTTCCCCCCAAAATGGAGTTTGTACAGAGGTGGCACAGGTAGGAAAATGCTGAAAAAAAAAGTTTTTAAGTGTTTTGTGCTAAATTTTTCAGGGAAGAGGTTTTGGCCGGGAGAAATCATCATAGGGGGGCTGGCAAGGTGGAGAGGAAAAGGGAAAAGAAAATTCCGTCTAGAAGTGGGCTTCGGTGAGTCCCCCCGGGTAACTGCCTATATCACTTTAAGTCTGCAGTGTGTACACTGGTGGGTTCCATATATGGTCAGGGGATGGAGGGAATATACGTCTGCGAGCCCCGTATACACTGGGATTTACCCCATATGGGCCCGTATGGGGTAATATACGTCCCCGGACTGTGTACATGGTCTTTCACATAGTGGGCACTGTATGGAGGTAATATACGTTGCAGAGCCTGGTACATGGGGGTTTTTTACTTTTGGGCACTGTATGGAGGTAAATATACAGTCTGCAAGGCCCCGTGTAATTGGTTTGGGGCTAACAATGGTCACTTTTGGGGTAATTGCAGTCTGCAGAGCCTGTGTACACTAGTGGGCCCATTTTAGGTCACTGTATGGAGGGAATATACAGTCTGAGGCCCTTTTACACTGGGTTTTTTGAAAATTTTTAAAGGTCCCTGTAGGGGTTAAATTTTCAGTCTGCAGAGCCCGTGACATGGTGTCCCACTTAGGTACGTATTGTGGTAATATAAAAGTCTGCAGGCTGTGACACTGGTCTCTCCCCTATAGGTCCTGTATGGAGGGAATTACAGTTGCGGCCTGTGTCATGGTCTCCCGCTATATGGACTGTTGGGGTACTATACAGTCTGCGAGCCTGTGTACAATCTTCTACACTCTGGTCACTGTTTGGAGGTAATTCAGTCTCAGAGCCTGTGTACACTGCTTTTACCCTTTTGGTCCTGTTGGGAGGTAATATACGTCTGCGGGCCCTGTGTACCTGGGGTTACCACTATAGGGTCACTGTATGGGGGTAATTACAGTCTACAGAGCTGTGTACTGGTACCTCCATTTTAAAATCCTGTATGGGGAAATATTTGGTTTTAGTTAAAAGGGTTTAGGCTCAGGCACAGTTTGGCGGTATCTCCCAGATCTTATTGATGCTGAATAGGCTATCCAACGTCCTGGAAACCTGGGTGATGTCAGCTTTCTTTCAGAGCCGCTACAGTTAGGTGGAGTGGGTGTGACTTTTCGTGAAGGGTGTGAGGTTCAACACGAAGGGGCGTGGTCATGTTAATTTTTGGGCTCCCCACTTTGTGAGCAAAAAAAAAAAAGCAAAAAAGTTTCGCCCCCCAACCAAGTGTTGAACCCGTGCAGGGTAAGGGAGCCCCGAAGCATGCTCCCCAAAAAAAAGGTCATTTTCAAATGGTGATATCCAGCTCTGAGTTAGTCCCAAGAATATTTAAATTAAATTGTGCTTTATTGGCATTTAAAAATTGGGACCATTTTTTGGAAAAAGCATTGTGGGCGGTTACATAAAGCGTTTAGGGGACCCCCCCCTTAATCATGATTGAATCAAGCAAAACTGACTTCCTTTTATACCAATGCTTGAAAATAATCAAACACAAATGCAGTTATATATACTACAAAAAATTGTTAAAAAGCTTTACTTGCATAATGAAAAATGAAAAAGGGAGGGAAAAGGGAAAGGAAAAAAAAAGGCAGGAGAAAAAAAAAAAAGGGAAAAAGAAAGAAAAAAAAAAAACCAAACTATGTGCTCCGCAGCTGCTTCAGATCTCCCTCATGTCCACTTTAAAATTTAGAAATATGGGTTTGCCCAAAAGTGTACCACAATGGATTCACAGCAATTCGGGCCCACTGTATGGAAACTGTTTAGGGCTAATACTCACTCTTTTGTCCATAGTAACCTATGGGCAGGGGTGTAACTAGAGAAGCCAGGGCCCCAAAGCAAACTTTCGGATCGGCCCCCCCCCCCTGCCCACCTCCCTGCCAGACCTTACCCGGACAGTGTTAGATAATGAAAGATAATACAAAGGGGAAAAGTCTCACCCTACAATCACCTCTAAGCTACCAAACAAATCCACTTCCAAACCAAAATTTCCAAACCCACTAATATGGACCGGATTATACCGCCAGAACAAGACCACAAAATGCGAATAAAACCCCTACACTATTAATGATCATACACAAAACCATGACCCCATTAGTGACCAATTGGGGATGACCGTGTACTCAGGCTCTCAGACTGTATATTACCCCCATACAGTGACATTAGTGGTAGACACCAGTGTAACAGGCTCTGCGACTGTATATTACCTCCTACAGTGACCAATAGGGTAGAAAGTGTACAAAGGCTCTGCGCTGTTATTTTCCCCCATACGTGACCTATGTGGTAACCCACTGTTTTAAAGGCTCTGAGAGTTTATTACCCCCATAAGGGGCCTTTTATGGGAAACACCCGTGTCTCAGGCTTGCAGCGGGATTTTACCTCATACAGTGACCATTAGTGGTAGACCGTTACACAGCTCTGCAGGGTGATATCACCTCCATACGGACCATATGTGGAGACACCCGTGTACCCAGGCTCTGCAGACTATATTTACTCCATACAGTGACCATATAGTGGGATTATCAGGTACACGTGCTTTGCAATTAGTTTTCTTACATTTAGTGCCTCACAGTTGACGTCTTGTCTGAGGTATGTTTTCGTTCACTTTCTTTTTTTCTTTTCTCTATTCGGAGATCGGTCCCAGACCTTCCATGATGGACTTCCTCCGTCACCACTCATCCCTGTAGAATTTACAACACAAACATCCTGAGACCTCCTCACTTTTTTAAATACATTTTCCCAACGTATGGAGTGCCCCTCCCCGACATTATACAAACTCCCATTTATAACGGTGTCCCCATTGGTAAGAATTACCCCTGGTATTGTGGACTTACGCCCAGTCCGGTATACACTGTAACAACGGGCCGCCCGGGGCCGTTTAGCTAGTAATAGCTTGAGGAGATGTAGGCAGCTTCTGGCCCGCCGGGCATTAGCTTAGGGTTCCAAAGTAAGGTAGAATAGGGGTACCCTCCTGTAATTTACCACCCCTGTAGGTAGAAAAGGCCCTCTGTAGATTAGTGCCCCCTTGTAGGCAGAATAGTTCCCGCCCGCCCCCTGTAGATAGGAGGGCCCCCTTGTAGGCAGAATCTATTTCCCCCCCTAGGTAAGATTAGGAGCCCCCTTGTAGGTAGAATAGGGCCCTCTGATAGATTAGAGCCAACTCTTGTAGCATCATATTTCGCTCCCCTGCCGCCCATTGTAGATTAAGGAGCCTCCTTGTAGGGCAGAAAAGTTCCCCCTCCCCCTGTAGATTAACAGGCCCACCCTGTAAGCAGAAATACGGTCCCGCTCCCCCTGTAGATTAGGGGCCCCCTGTAGGAAGAATATTATCCCCCCGTAGATAAGGTCCCACCTTTGTAGGCACGGAAATATTCCCCCTGTAGATTAATTAGCCCCCCTTGTTATGTCAGAATAGTTTCTCCCCCCCCCCTGTAGATTAGAGCCCCCTTGTAGGCAGATAGTCCCCCCCTGAAGATCAGGGCTCCGCTGTGCAGAATATGTCCACCCTTATGCAGAATATTTCCCCCCCGTAGAGAGTAGGAGTCCCCCTTTTAGGCAGCAAATTTCCCCCCAGTAGTATTAGAGCCCCTTGTAGGCAGAATAAGTTCCCACCTGGTAGAATATCAGAGCCCCCTTGGGGGGAAGGCAGAATATTTGTCTCCCCCCCCTGTAGATTAGAGACCCCTGGTATGTAGAGGATAGTCTCCCCCCCGTAGATTTATAGCCCACTTGTAGGTAGAATAGTCCCCCCCCCCGTGATTAGGGCCTTTCCCTTGTAGTGCAGGAATAGTCCCCCTGTAATTAGGTATGTCCCCCTGTAAGCATAAGTAGACCCCCCTGTAGGTCAGAATAGGTTCCCGGCCCTTGTAGATTAGTAGCCCCCTTGTAGGGCAGAATAGTTCCCCCCCTGTGATTAGAGCCCCCCTTGTAGCAGAAATAGTCCCCCCCCGTGTAGATTAGAGCCAACCTTGTAGGCAGAATAGTTCCCCCCCCTGTAGATTAGAGTCCTTCTTGTTAGGCAAATAGTCCCCCCCCTGTAATTATAGAGCCTCCTGTAGGCAGAATAGTCCCACCCTTAGCATAATAGTTCCCGCCCTGTAGATAAGAGCCAGCCCCCTGTAGTATGAATAGTCCCCCCTGTAGATTAGAGGCCCCCTTGTAAGCAAATGAGTCCCCCCCCTGTAGATTAGGGGCCCCTGTAGGCAGAATTAGTCTCCCCTGTAGGCAGTATATAGTCCCCCCTGCAGAATAGAGACCCCCTGTAGGCATAGTTTTCCCCCCCCCCCCAAGCATTAGGGCTCCCTATAGGCATAGTTCTCCTCTCCCCCTTTAGGGCCCACTGTAGGCATAGTTCTCCCCTCCTTTAGTGCCCCCCTGTAGGTAGAGTGCTCACCCCCCCCTTCCCCCCCTTCCTTTAGAGCCCCCTGTAGGTATAGTGCTCACCCCTCCTTCCTTTAGAACCCCCTGTAGGTATATGCTCCTCCCCTTCCTTTAGATGCCCCCTGTAGTATTCTGTGTTACCCCCCCCTACCTTTAGACCCCCTGTAGTATTCTATTACCCCCTCCCCTTCCTTTAGAGCAACCTGTAGGTATTCTTTACCCCTCCCGCCCTTCCTTTAGAGCCCCCCGTAGGTTATTCTTTACCCCCCCTCCTTTAGAGTCCACTGTAGGTATTCTTTTCCTCCCCCCCCTTCCTTTAATCCCCCATGTAGGTATCTTTATTTTTACCCCCCCCCTCCTTTAGAGCCCCTGTAAGGTATTCTTTCCCCCCCTTCCTTTAGAGCCCCCTGTAGTGTTCTTTACCCCCCCCCTCCTTTAGAGCCCCCTGTAAAGGTATTCTATACCGCCCCCTTCCTTTAAGCTCCCTGAAGGATTCTTTAGTTACCCCCCCCCCTTCCTTAGAGCCCCCCCTGGTAGGTATTCTTTACCCCCCCTTCCTTTAAGAGCCCCTGTAGGTATTTCTTTGCCCCCCCCTTCCTTTAGAGCCCCCCTGTAGGTGTTCTTTACCCCCCCCCATCCTTTAGAGCCCCCTGTAGGGCATTCTGTACCCCCCTGTTCTTTAGAGCTCCCTGTAGGTTATTCTTTACCACCCCCCTGTTCCTTTAGTAGAGCCCCCCTGTAGGTATTCTTTACCCCTCCAGTCCCTCCATTAGACCCCCTGTAGGGGATATGTCTTTTACCCCCCCCCCTTTCCTTTTAGAGCCCCCTGCAGAGGTGTTCTTTACCCCCCTGTCCTTTAGTAGCCCCCTGTAGGTATTCTTTTACCCCCCCTGACCTATTAGATCCCCCCTGTAGTATTCTTACCCCCCCTTCCTTTAGGAGCCCCCTGTAGGGTATTCTTTGTACCCCCTTCCTTAGAGCCCCCTGTAGGTATTCTTCACCCCCCCCTTCCTTTAGAGCCCCCCGTAGGTATTCTCCCCCCCCTTCCATTAGAGCCCCCCTGTATTGAGTATTCTTTCCCCCCCATTCCTTAAGCTAGCCCCCTGTAGGTATCTTTACCCCCCCCCCCCTTTAGAGCCCCCCTTGTCGGTATTCTTTACAGCCCTGTCCTTTAAGCCCCGCTGTATGTATAGTCCCCCCCCCTTTAGAGCCCCCCTGTAGGTTCTAGTCTTACCCCCCCCCCCCTCTTCCTTATAGAGCCCCATTAGGTTATTCTTTAACCCCCCCCTTGATTTCACTTTAGAGCCCCCTGGTACTGGTATTCTTCCCCGGCCTCATTCCTTTAGAGCCCCCAGTTGGTATTCTCCCCCCCCTTTCCATCAAGCCCCCTGTTAGGTATTTCTTTTCCTCCCCCCCGTCCCATTCCTTTAGATCCCCCTGTAGTATCCTTTAACCCCCCTCTTCCTTTAGAGCCCCCTTAGGATTCTTTTCCTTCCCCCCCATCCATTTAGAGAGCCCCCATGTAGGTATTCTTTACCCCCCCCCTTCCTTTAGTCAGCCATCGCGCGCCCCCGCCCTGTAGGTATACTTTAACCCCCCCTTCCTTTAGAGCCCCCTTGTAGTGTATACTCTTTACCCCCCCGCCTTTTCCTTTAGAGTCCCTGTAGGTATTCTTTACCCCCCCCCGTTTCCATTAGAGGCCCCCTTAGGTATTCTTTTACCCCCCCCCTTTTAGAGCCCCCTGGTAGGTATTCGTTTAAACCCCCCCGCTCTTCCTTTAGAGCACCCCTGATGATATTCTTCCCCCCTCTTCCTTTAGAGAAGGCCCCTGTTGTATTCTTACCCCCCGCCCTTCCATTAGAGCCCTCCAGTAGGTTATTCTTTCCTCCCCCCTCCCATTCCCAGATAGAGCCCCCTTAGGTCATCCTTTATTACCCCCCTTCCTTTAGAGCCCCGCTGTAGTATCCTTTAACCCCCCCTCTTAAGAGCCGCGCTGCTGTATAGGTATTCTTTCCCCCCCTTCCCTTTAGAGCCCCCTGATAGGTATTCTTTTACCCTAGCACCCCCTTCCTTTCGAGCCACCGATAGGTATTCCTTGTACCCCCCCTTTCCATTAGAGCCCCCTGTAGGTCATCTTTTAACCCCCCCTTGCTTTAGAGTCCCTGTAGTAGTCTTTAACCCCCCTTCCTTTAGAGCCCCCTTAGGCATTCTTACCCCCCTCCCCCCTCCTTTTAAGCCCCTGTAGTATTCTTTTACCCCCCCCTTTTCCCTTTAGAGCTCCCTGTAGTATTCTACCCCCCCCCCTTCCTTTAGACCCCCTGTAGGTATTCGATATTACCCCCCCTGGGTCTTAGAGCCCCCTGTAGGTAATTGTCTTTGTGCGCCCCCCTTCCTTTAGAGCCCCCTGATAGGTTTTCTTTACCTCCCACTTCCTTTAGAGCCGCCCTTAGGTGTTCTTTACCCCCCCCTGCTCGCTTTAGAGCCCCCTTGTAGGTATTCTTAACCGCTCCCCGTCCGATTAGAGCCCCCTGAGGTATTCTTTACCCCCCCCTTCCTGTATCAAGAGCCCCCGTAGATGTATTGCTTTACCCGCCCCCTTCCTTGTAGAGCCTCCCCTTGTAGGTATTCTTTATACCGCCCCTTCCTCCTTTAATCCCCGCCTGTTAGTTATTGCTTTATTCCCCCCTGAGCCTTTAGAGCCCGGCACCCGATAGTATTCTTTACTTGACCCCCCCTTCCTTTAGAGCCCCCTGTAGGTATTCATTACCCCCCCTATCCTTTAGGAGCCCCCCGTCAAAAGAATAGTTAATCTTTATACCCCCCCTTCCTTTTAGATCCCCCTTTAGTAGGTATTGCTTTCACCCCCCCTTCCTTAGTATGGCCCCCCTCCCCGTGCAGGTATTTCCTTTAACCCCCCACCTTTAGAGAGAGCTCCCCTGTAGGTATCTTTACCCCCTCCTTCCTTTAGAGCCCGCTGTAGGTATTCTTTACACCCACCCCCCCCCTTCCTTTTGAGTCCCCCGAGGTAGTATTCTTTACCTCCCCTTCCTTTAGGAGCCCCCGGTAGGTATTCTTTACGCCCCGCCCCTTCCATTAGAGCCCCCTCAGGTGTTTGCTATGTTACCTGCCCCCTTCTTTAAGAGCCCCCTGTAGGGTAGGTTCTTTACGCCCCCCCCCCCCCTTCCTTTCGCAGAGCCCCTGTAGGTATTCTTTACATTCTTAACCCCCCCTTCCTTATAGAGAGCCCCAGTACGGTAGTCTTTTACCCCCCCTTCCTTTAGAGCCCCCTAGTATGTATATCTATTACCCCAGCCCTTCCTTTAGAGCCCCCTGTAGTGTATTCTTAACCCCCCCTTCCTATTAGAGCCCCCTGTAGTATACTTCACCCCGCCCTTCCTTTATGAGCCCCCTGTAGGTATTCTTCACCCCCCTCCTTTAGAGCCGCCCCCCTGTATGTATTCCTCCCCCTCCCTTCCTTTAGAGCCCCCTGTGCGGTATGTCTCCCCCCCCTCTATTAGAATCCCACTGTAGGTATTCTTATCCTCCCTCGCCCTTTCCTTGAGAGCCCCCTGTAGGTATTCTTCGCCCCCCTGCCTTTAGAGCCCCCTGTATGTATACTTTAGTACCCCCCCCCCTTCCTTTAGAGCCCCCCTGTATAGTTATTCCTTTTAAACCCCACATTCCTTTAAGCCCCCTGTAGGTATTCTTACCCCCCATTCCTTTACGGAGCCCCCTTATGTATTCATTACCCCTCCGCCCTCTTGCCTTTAGAGCCCACTGTAGGTATTCTTTACCCCCCCCTCCTATAGAGCCCCCTGTAGGTATTCTTTACCCCCCCGTTAGCCTTTAGAGCCCCTGTAAGTATTGCTATACCCCTCTTCCTTTAGAGCCCCCAGGCAGCGGCATTCTTTACCACCCCCCCCCCCTATCCTTAGAGCCACCTGTAGTATACCCCTTTACCCCCCCTTTCCTTAGATCCCCTGTAGAGAATTACTTTACCTCCCCCTGTCTTTAGATCCCCCCTGTAGATATTCATTACCCCCGCGCCCTTTCCTTAGACTCCCCCCTGTAAGGTATTCTTACCCCCCCCTCCATTTTGAGCCCCCTGTAGGTATTCTTTACCCCCCTTCCTTTAGAGCCCCCTGTAGTTTTCTTTTACCCCCCCTTCCTTTAGTGTCCCCTGTAGGCATTCTTTACCCCCCCCTCCTTGAGATCCCCGGTAGATATTCTTTACCCACCCTTCCTTTAGATCCCCCTGTAGGTATTTCTTTACCCCGGACCCTTACCTTTAGAGCCTCCTTGTAGGTATCTTACCCCCCCCCTTCCTTTAGATCCCCCCTGTAGGTATTCTTTCCCCCGCCCTTCCTTTAGAGCCCCCTGTAGGTATTCTCCCCCCCCTTCCTTTAGAGCCCCCTGTAGGTATTCTTTAGCCCCCCCCTGTCTCTTTAGAGCCCCCCTGTAGGGTATCTTTACCGTTCCTCCTATTGCCTTTTAGAGCCCCCTGTAGGTATTCTGTTACACCTCCCCTTCCTTTAGATCCCCCTGTAGGTATTCTTTACCTCCCCTTCCTTTAGATCCCCTCTTTAGGTATTTCTGTTACCCCCTCCCCCTTCCCTTTACTGATCCCCTTTAGGGTACTCATTGACCCCGCACGCCCCCCTTCCTTTAGATCCCCCTTTAGGTATTCTTTACCCCCCCCTTCCTTTAGATCCCCCCTTATGTATTCTTACCCCCCTTACCTTTAATCCCCCTGTAGGTATTCTGTTACCCCCCCTTCCTTTAAGAGTACCCTGTAGGTATTCTTATACCTCCCCCGCCTTCCTTTACAGACCCCTGTAGGTATTCTTAAACCCCCCTTCCTCTAGAGCCCCCTGTAGGTTTTATTCTTTACCGTCCCCCCTCCCTTCCTTTCAGAGCCGCCCTGTAAGGTATTCTTATTACCCGCCCCCTTCCTTTAGGATCCCCCTGTTGGTATTCTTTACCACCCCCGCTCTTCCTTTAGATCAGCCCCCTGTAGTATCTCTTTAACCGCCCGCTCTGTGCCTGTAGATCCCCCTGTAGATTATTCTTTATTAACCACTCTTCCTTTAGATCACCCCTGTAGTTTTTTTTATACCCCCCCCTTCCTTTAGATCCCCCAGTAGGTATTCTTTACCCCTGCCCGTCTCTTCCTTTAGAGCGCGCCCTGTAAGTGTATTTTTTATTACCCCCGTCCCCCTCTTTAGATCCCCCTGTAGATATTAATCTTTACACTCCCCCCCCCTTCCGTTTAGATCCCCCTGTAAGGTACATTCTTTACACGCCCCTTCCTTTAGATCCCCTGTAAGGTATGTCTTTACCCCCCCCTATCCTTTTAGATCCCCTTGTAGTATTCATTTACCCCCTCACCCCCCTCTTCCATTAGATTCCCCCTGTATGGTATTCTTTACCCCCCCTTCCTTAGAGCCCCCTGTAGTATTCTTATAAAACCCCCCCCCATTCCTTTAAAGCCCCCTGTAGGTATTCCATACCCCCCTTCCTTAGATCCCCCTGTAGTATTCTTTCACCCAACGCCCTGCCTTTAAAGCCCCCTGTAGGTATTCTTTACCCCCCCCCCTTCCTTTAGAGTCCCCTGTAGGTATTCTTTACCCCGCGCCTTCTTAAGCCCCCTGTAGTATTTCTTACACCCCCCGTTCCTTTAGAGCCGCCCTGTAGGTATTCCTTTTTAACCCCCCCTTCCTTATTAGATTCCCCCCTGTAGATATTCTTTACCCCCCCCTTCCTTTAGATCCCCCTGTAGTATTCTTTAACCCCGCCGCCCTGGTCGCTTTTAGAGCCCCCCTGTAGGTATTTTTACCCCCCCCCCCTTCCTTTAGATCCCCCTGTTGTTATTCTCCCCCCCCCCTTCCTTTAGATCCCCCTGTAGGTATTCTTTCCCCACCTATGCCTTTAGACCCCCTGTAAAGGTATCTTTTACACCCCCCCCTATTCCATTAGATCCCGCCTGTAGGTATTCTTATACCCCCCCCTACCTTTAGATCCCCCTTTTGGTATTCTTTACCCCCCGCTTCCTTTAGAGCCCCCTTTAGGTATTCTTTACCCCCCCTCCTCTCCTTTAAAGGCCCCCGGTAGAGTATTCTTTACCCGCCCCTTCCTTAATGAGCGCCGCTGTAGGTATTCTTTCACCCCCCTTTCATTAAAGCCCCCCTGTAGGTATCTTTACCCCCCCACGCCCCCCCCCTATCCTTTAGAGCCCCGCGTAGGTATTTCCTTTTACCCCCCCTTCCTGTTAGACCCCCCTGTAGTATTCTTTACCCTCGCGCCTTCCTTATCGAGCGCCCTGAATGGTATTCTCCCCCCGTCCCCCCCCCCCCCCCCCGATAGCTCATGTGCTTACCTGGCCGCGCGCTGCCCCGATTTCTCCGACTCCTCCTGGCTGCTTTAGGCTTGGGGGTTGAGGACAGGAAGCTCGGGGCATGGCCAGCGGCGGATGAATGTCACTTCCGCCACGCCGGCCTGCAGAGCTAAATGTAAGGCAGGGCAGGAGCGTGTGCACCGCACTCCCTGTCCCGCCATTCATCTAATTGTGATGCGCGTCCGCACAGACGTGCATGACAATTAAGGAGGAGCCTCTGTGTAGAGCAAGGGGGCGGAGTCCTGCCGGCGCGCCGGCGCCCCCCCCCCCTTGCCTCACAAGACGGCCCCCGCGTACGTTTTAAGTTCACTGCTGGCGGTCCTCAGGAGCGGCATCACCGGTAGCAGAGGTGTATATCAGCTTGCCCCCGGGGCCGCCCACAAGCCACCAGGCGCCGAGCAACTGCACCCTACTTACCCCCGTAGTTACGCCCCTGCCTATGGGCAAAAAAGTGAGTTTTAGACCTAAACAGGTTCATACATGTGGCCCCCTGTGTCAGAATCCACCGGGAATCCAAGTCCCCCTCAGTGGAGTAACACATGCGGTGAGTGACGGTGCAGACTGTTTTTCCATCTCCAAATATAAAACTTGCAGAACGTGAAACGTTGCTGATCTGCTGCAAATATCTGCAACCTCCAAGGCGATGCTTTCTCCCGTTATCTCACCAGGACGTAGCAGAACATCCTGGCAGCGCTGGAGGGGTGCGGAGCGGGTTCACTGCCTGAGCCCGCACCAAGCCTGGCGCTTGCAGGTGACCAAGCTAAACGTAACTGTAGCTTCTAAGTATGTTTTAAAAGAAGGTACTGTTCTCACAATATCCTTGAGAGAGGTTCCTATGGCGCTTATTCGCCAATTTTAACATAGGAAACATAGTTAATTACTGCTGTCCAAACTTACTGTTAAATGAGGTGGGTTATATTAATGGAAGCGGTGCCATCTTATATATCATTGGCAAATTGAAAGCAAGGTTAATTTATTTAACCCCTGATGAGTTAATATTGCTCTAGGAGAATGGCACACCAAGGATTGCTTCTAGATATGGTTTAATAATTAACAATGATTTAACTATAACTCTAATTTTAAAATAATTTTCATAAAATCAATATACGGTATATACATATATTTCTTTATAAATATGTGGAAAAAAAGAAAAAGTAAGTAATTACAATGTGGGGGCCCACCAGTCTGTTGTTGGCCCCGATCTGCACCCATCATGGCGTGATCACAGGGGTCCTAACAGAGGCCATGATTGTGTTCCTATTACACCATACTGACCAGAGAGTGAATGAAGATTCACTATATAATGTATAATGTAGTCTAACAAGGGTAGATGTAGTATTAATAGCATAAGCCAGCAAGCAATCACACGCTCAAGTCCCTAAGGGAGACTAAAAATGACTGAAAAAAAAAAATTCGTAATAAAACCCCTCCCTCAATAGATATATATTTCATAGTATATATGTTTATATATATACATATATATATTTATTATATACATATTATAGTATATATAGCACTCACCGGCCACTTTAAATTAGGTATACATCGTCCAACTTGCTCGTTAACACTTAACATTTCTATCAGGCCCAATTCACATGGGCGCAACTCAGTGGCATTTAGGCATGTAGACATGGTCAAGACATTCCCTGGCAGTTTCAGAACCAGCATCAGTATGGGAAGAAAGGTGATATTTATTGAGTGCATTTGAACGTGGCATGGTTGTTGGTGCGAGAAGGGCTGGGGTCTGAGTATTTCAGAAAACTGCTGATCTCCTGGGATTTTCATCGCACGAAACCAGTCTCTAGGGTTTCAGAGAATGGTCCGAAAAAGAAAAAAGCATCCAGTGAGAGCGCAGTCGCTGTGGGGGAAATGCCTTGTTGATGCCAGAGGTCAAGAGAATGGCAGACCTGGTTCGAGCTGAAGAAAGGCAACATTGAAATCAGAATAAGCCACCCGTTACCATCCCAAGAGGGACAGAAGAGCATCTCTGGAACGACAGCAGGTGATTGGCCAACTTTGATGCAGATGGGCCTACAGCAGTCATAAGACCCACACCGGGTGGCGCGTACTCCTTTCAGCTCAAGAACAGAAAACTGCAGGCTCCAATTTGAGCCCAATGTCTCATCGAAGATTGGACAGTAGAAATTGGAAAAACGTTGCGCGTGGTCTGATTAGTCCTCGATTTCTGCCTTCTACTTCGGATGGTGTAGGTCAGAATTTGGCAGTCAACAACAGAAAGCATGGATCCATCCTGCCTTGTAATTCAACGGTTTCATGGCTGTTTGGTGGTGTGTCGCGCTGGTGTGGGTAATAGTTTTCCTTGCACTCTTGGGCCCCTATGGGTACCAATTGAGCATCGTATGCAAGCACCTTTGTTGAATTGCTATGCCACGAAGAAATTG
Source organism: Phyllomedusa bahiana (assembly GCA_025379985.1). Lineage (NCBI taxonomy): Eukaryota > Metazoa > Chordata > Amphibia > Anura > Hylidae > Phyllomedusa > Phyllomedusa bahiana. The sequence goes on from JAODAL010026890.1 coordinate 30,170, forward strand.
AGGCAGTTCTGAAGGCAAAAGGGGTCCTAACCCCGTTACTAGCGATGGTGTACCTAAGTAAAGTGGCCGGTGAGTGTATATAGACTAGTATAGTATTATAAATATTTATATATAGTATATATTATATTGATATATATTAATATATCGTATTTATATTCTAACAATTAACATAACTGGTAATCACACCCCGTCCATAGCAATCCCACAATGATATTATGTTAGTCATTCCGCACAACTGAGGGAGGCATAAAAAAAACCTTGACAGAATTGTTCGGGACATCTTCCGGCGCAGAGGTGAAGACGGATCCGTTTCACGGCGGACACCAGCAGCGCCCACCAGACCCTATTAATCACAATGGGCGGGTGTCTGCCCGATGTGTCCTGGTCGAGCAGATGGAAAACCTCCCATGCATATGGAGGAAATCAGACCTAAAAATTTAAGACCTCGCCCCCCCCCCCCCCCCCCCCATCCCTAATATGAGCCATCACACAGCATGGAAAAAATTCAGAGATTGCAAGTAAATTTTGGTTTACCATTTTTTTTTTGTGGTGTTAGATATTTTTCACTGGTTCCTCCCGAATGTTCACTCATTGATCAGACAGGGTAGGTTATGCCATCCAGCATAGCCCCGAAATGTTACTCCCACATTACCAGCATGCTGCAGAGGATAACCCCATCATTTTGCGGATGATGCAATTGACTTGAAGGAACATTCCTCCTCTGATGTCGATGAATCTGCGCCCGGAGGCAAATAATTCACATTATAAGTCACCTGACGGCTCCTGACTCATCGGCTCGACTCCCGATGTTATCAGATGTTGTCCCTGGATACAAACATAGCAGATTGTGGTGGGTGATGACGCAACATAGATGTATGAGGTGACAGGTGAGATGTATGGAGAGGACAGGTGAGATGTATGGAGAGGACAGGTGGGATGTATGGAGGGACAGGTGAGATGTGTGTAGGGACAGGTGAGATATATGAAGGGGACAGGTGAGATATATGAAGGGGACAGGTGAGATGTATGGAGGGACAGGTGAGATGTATGGAGGGGACAGGTGAGATGTATGGAGGGGACAGGTGAGATGATTGGGAGGGGGCAGGGGGGGGGATTGAGGGGCAGTGAGATGTATGGAGGACAGTGAGATGATGGAGGAAGGTAAATTTTTTGGGGGGCAGGTAGATGTATGGAGGGGGCAGGTGAGATTATGGGGGAAGGTGAGGTAAGGAGGGGACAGGGGGGTTGTGGAGGGGGAAAGGGGAATTATGGGGGGGACAGGTGGGAGTAAAAGAACAGGTGGGATGTATGGAAGGGGGAAATGGTGTATGGGGGGGGGGGGGACGGTGGGAAATATTAATGGAGGGGACAGGGGAGATGATGAGGGACAGGTGAGTTATGGAAGGGACAGGTGGATTATGGGGGGAAGGGGGGGAAAGAGGGGGAAAGGGGGGATGATGGAAAAGGGGGCAGGTTTTGGGGGGGAGGGGGATGTATGGAGGGGACAGGTGAGATGTATGGAGGGGACAGGTGAGATGTATGTAGGGGACAGTTGAGATATATGGAGGGGACAGGTGAGATATATGGTGGCGACAAGTGGGATGTATGAAAGAGACAGGTGGGATGTATGGAGGGGACAGGTGGGATGTATGGAGGGGACAGGTGGGATGTATGGAGGGGACAGGTGAGATGTATGGAGGGGACAGGTGAGATATATGGAGGGGACAGGTGGGATGTATGAAAGAGACAGGTGGGATGTATGGAGGGGACAGGTGAGATGTATGGAGGGGACAGGTGAGATGTATGGAGGGGACAGGTGAGATGTATGGAGGGGACAGGTGAGATGTATGGAGGGGACAGGTGGGATGTATGTAGGGGACAGGTGGGATGTATGTAGGGGACAGGTGAGATGTATGTAGGGGACAGGTGAGATGTATGTAGGCGACAGGTGAGATGTATGTAGGGGACAGTTGAGATATATGGAGGGGACAGGTGAGATGTATGGAGGGGACAGGTGAGAAATATGGAGGGGACAGGGGGTTGTATGAAAGAGACAGGTGGGATGTATGGAAGAGACAGGTGGGATATATGGAGGGGACAAGTGGGATGTATGGAGGGGACAGGTGAGATGTATGGAGGGGACAGGTGAGATGTATGTAGGCGACAGGTGAGATGTATGGAGGGGACAGGTGAGATGTATGGAGGGGACAGGTGGGATGTATGAAAGAGACAGGTGGGATGTATGGAAGAGACAGGTGGGATGTATGGAGGGACAGGTGAGATGTATGGAGGGGACAGGTGAGATGTATGGAGGGGACAGGTGAGATGTATGGAGGGGACAGGTGAGATGTATGGAGGGGACAGGTGAGATGTATGGAGAGGACAGGTGAGATGTATGGAGAGGACAGGTGAGATGTATGGAGGGGACAGGTGAGATGTATGGAGGGGACAGGTGGGATGTATGGAGGGGACAGGTGGGATGTATGGAGGGGACAGGTGGGATGTATGGAGGGGACAGGTGAGATGTATGGAGGGGACAGGTGAGATGTATGTAGGGGACAGGTGAGATGTATGTAGGTGACAGGTGAGATGTATGTAGGGGACAGTTGAGATATATGGAGGGGACAGGTGAGATATATGGAGGGGACAGGTGGGATGTATGAAAGAGACAGGTGGGATGTATGGAAGAGACAGGTGGGATGTATGGAGGGGACAGGTGGGATGTATGGAGGGGACAGGTGAGATGTATGGAGGGGACAGGTGAGATATATGGAGGGGACAGGTGGGATGTATGAAAGAGACAGGTGGGATGTATGGAAGAGACAGGTGGGATGTATGGAGGGGACAGGTGGGATGTATGGAGGGGACAGGTGAGATGTATGGAGGGGACAGGTGAGATGTATGGAGGGGACAGGTGAGGTGTTTGGAGGGGACAGGTGAGATGTATGGAGGGGACAGGTGAGATTTATGGAGAAGACAGGTGAGGTGTTTGGAGGGGACAGGTGAGATGTATGGAGGGGACAGGTGAGATGTATGGAGGGGACAGGTGGCATGTATGGAGGGGACAGGTGGGATGTATGGAGGGGACAGGTGGGATGTATGGAGAGGACAGGTGAGGTGTATGGAAGAGACAGGTGGGTGTATGGAGGGGAGAGGTGGGATGTATGGAGGGGACAGGTGAGATGTATGAAGGACACAGGTGAGATGTATGAAGGTCACAGGTGAGATGTATGGAGGACACAGGTGAGATGTATGGAGGACACAGGTGAGATGTATGGAGGGGACAGGTGAGATGTTTGGAGGACACAGTTTGAGATGTTTGGAGGACACAGGTGAGTTGTATGGAGGGACAGGTGAGATGTATGGAGGGGACGGATAAGATGTATGGAGGGGACAGGTGAGATGTATGGAGGGACAGGTGAGATGTATGGAAGACAGAGGTGGGATGTATGGAGGGGACAGGTGAGATGTATGGAGGGACAGGTGAGATGTATGGAGGGACAGGTGAGATATATGGAGGGGAAAGGTAAGATGTATGGAGGGGACAGGTGAGATATATTGAGGGGACAGGTGAGATGTAAGGAGGGGACAGGTGAGATGTATGGAAGGGACAGTTGAGATGTATTGAGGGGACAGGTGAGATGTATGGAGGGGACAGGTGGGATGTATGTAGGGGACAGGTGGGATGTATGTAGGGGACATATGAGATGTATGTAGACGACAGGTGAGATGTATGTAGATGACAGGTGAGATGTATGTAGGGGACAGTTGAGATATATGGAGGGGACAGGTGAGATATATGGAGGGGACAGGTGGGATGTATGAAAGAGACAGGTGGGATGTATGGAAGAGACAGGTGGGATGTATGGAGGGGACAGGTGGGATGTATGGAGGGGACAGGTGGGATGTATGGAGAGGACAGGTGAGGTGTATGGAAGAGACAGGTGGGATGTATGGAGGGGACAGGTGGGATGTATGGAGGGGACAGGTGAGATGTATGGAGGGACAGGTGAGATGTATGAAGGACACAGGTGAGATGTATGGAGGACACAGGTGAGATGTATGGAGGACACAGGTGAGATGTATGGAGGCGACAGGTGAGATGTATGGAGGCGACAGGTGAGATGTATGTAGGCGACAGGTGAGATGTATGTAGGGGACAGGTGAGATGTATGGAGGGGACAGGTGGGATGTATGAAAGAGACAGGTGGGATGTATGGAAGAGACAGGTGGGATGTATGGAGGGGACAGGTGGGATGTATGGAGGGGACAGGTGGGATGTATGGAGGGGACAGGTGAGATGTATGGAGGGGACAGGTGAGATGTATGGAGGGACAGGTGAGATGTATGGAGAGGACAGGTGAGATGTATGGAGGGGACAGGTGAGATGTGTGTAGGGACAGGTGAGATGTATGGAGGGGACAGGTGAGATGTATGGAGGGACAGGTGAGATGTATGGAGGGGACAGGTGGGATGTATGGAGGGGACAGGTGGGATGTATGGAGAGGACAGGTGAGATGTATGGAGGGGACAGTTGAGCTGTATGTAGGGGACAGGTGAGATGTATGGAGGGGACAGTTGAGATGTATGTAAGGGACAGGTGAGATGTATGGAGGGGACAGGTGAGATGTATGGAGGGGACAGGTGAGATGTATGGAGGACACAGGTGAGATGTATGGAGGACACAGGTGAGATGTATGGAGGACACAGGTGAGATGTATGGAGGGGACAGGTGAGATGTATGGAGGGACAGGTGAGATGTATGGAGGGGACAGGTGAGATGTATGGAGGGGACAGGTGAGATGTATGGAGGGGACAGGTGGGATGTATGAAAGAGACAGGTGGGATGTATGGAGGGGACAGGTGGGATGTATGGAGGGAACAGGTGGGATGTATGGAGGGGACAGGTGAGATGTATGGAGGGGACAGGTGAGATGTATGGAGGGACAGGGTAAGATGTATGGAGGGGAAAGGTGAGATGTATGGAGGGGACAGGTGAGATGTATGGAGGGGACAGGTGAGATGTATGGAGGGGACAGGTGAGATGTATGGAGGGGACAGGTGAGATGTATGGAGGGGACAGGTGGGATGTATGGAGGGGACAGGTGGGATGTATGGAGGGGACAGGTGGGATGTATGGAGGGGACAGGTGAGATGTATGGAGGGGACAGGTGAGATGTATGTAGGGGACAGGTGAGATGTATGGAGGGGACAGGTGAGATGTATGGAGGGGACAGGTGAGATGTATGGAGGGGACAGGTGAGATGTATGGAGGGACAGGTGAGATGTATGGAGGGGACAGGTGGGATGTATGGAGGGACAGGTGAGATGTATGGAGGGGACAGGTGGGATGTATGGAGGGGACAGGTGAGATGTATGGAGGGGACAGGTGAGATGTATGGAGGGGACAGGTGAGATGTATGGAGGGGACAGGTGAGATGTATGGAGGGGACAGTTGAGATGTATGTAGGGTACAGGTGAGATGTATGGAGAGGACAGGTGGGATGTATGGAGGGGACAGGTGAGATGTATGGAGGGGACAGGTGAGATGTATGGAGGGGACAGGTGAGATGTATGGAGGGGACAGGTGAGATGTATGGAGGGGACAGGTGAGATGTATGGAGGGGACAGGTGAGATGTATGGAGGGGACAGGTGAGATGTATGGAGGGGACAGGTGAGATGTATGGAGGGGACAGGTGAGATGTATGGAGGGGACAGGTGAGATATAAGACCCCCCCCCGGGATTTATGAAGGGACAGGTGAGATGTATGGAGGGGACAGGTGAGATGTATGGAGGGACAGGTGAGATGTATGGAGGGGACAGTTGAGATGTATTTAGGGGACAGATTGGATGTATGGAGGGGACAGGTGAGATGTATGGAGGGGACAGGTGAGATGTATGGAGGGGACAGGTGAGATGTATGGAGGGGACAGGTGAGATGTATGGAGGGGACAGGTGAGATGTATGTAGGGGACAGGTGGGATGTATGGAGGGGACAGGTGAGGTGTATAGAGAGGTCAGTGACTTGGGAGGTCTGAACAAGAGAAAAGAAAGAGAGAAAGAGAAGTAGATGGAGAAAGAGAAAAATAAAAAAGAAAAGGAAGAGAAAGAAAGAAGAAACGAGAAGACAGAGAAAAGAAGGAGAAGAGAGAGAAGAAGAAGAACAGATTAGAAGAAGAGAGAAGCATAGAAGAGAGAAGAGATAGAGAACGAGAAAAAGAATGAGAAGTGAAAAGAGAGACAAGAAGATAAGGAGAGACGAAGAAGAAGAAAGAAAGAAAGAAAGAAGAGAAGAAGCTCTGGAGTCAGTGATGTGCTGGAGCCCCATGCAGATGAGGAGGTCCTCGGTCACCTGCTCCCGGTGACTGTGTTGGACGTGATGGACGTGACGGACGCTGGAGACGCTGCTGATGACTGATCCTGGGATGAGTCGCTCGTGCGGCATTTCCTGTTCATTGCGCTTAATAAAAAACTGCTAATTACTGGGAGAAGAATCCCAAATAAGGGGCTGAGAGGAGACGGGAGGCGGCGCCACCTGCAGCAGCAGCGGCACCTGAGTACCTGGAGGATGAGCTGTCACCTCCACACCCTAGAGAACCACTCCCCACCTCCATGCGCCCCAGAGCCAGCGCATCACCCCCAACTGGGCGGCATCTACCACCCGTGCCCCCCATATGTTCAACACGCCCCCTCCCCCCAGACTGAATATTAGGACATGCACCCCAACCTTATATATACTGTACAGATACACATGTCCCCTCCCCAGACTGTATATAAGAGACATGCACCCAAACCTTTATATATACTGTACAGATAACTGTCCCTCCCAGACTGTATATAAGGAGACATGCACCCAACCTTATATATACTGTACAGATACACATGCCCCCTCCCCCCAGGCTGTATATAGGTGACATGCACCCCAACCATATATATAGTAACTGCCTCCAGACTGTATTGACCCCCAACTATATATGTGCATACACTGTCCTCCCCCAGACTGTATATTAGGACATGCACCCCAACCTTATATATACTGTACAGATAACATGTCCCTCCCCCAGACTGTATTAAGTAGGACTTGCACCCTAACCTTATTATTAAGTAACATGTCACTCCCCGCTGTTAAAGACTGCACCAACCTATTTACTGTAAGTACCATGTCCCTCCCCAGACTGTATATAGATGACATGCACCCCAACCTTATATATACTGTACAGATACACATGTCCCCTCCCCAGATTGTATATAGGTGACATGCACCCCAACCTTATATACAGTATAATGTACAGATACACATGTCCCCTCCCCCCAGGCTGTATAGATGTGAAGAGCACCCCAAGCTTCTATATACAGTACAGATACACATGTCCCCTCCCCCCGACTGTATATAGGTGACATGCACCCCAACCTTATATACTGTACAGATAAACATGTCCCCTCCCCCAGATTGTATATAGAGCATGTACCCAACCTTTATTATACTGTACAGATAAACATGTCCCCCCCCCCAGACTGTATATTAGAGACATGCACCCCAACCTTATATATACTGTACAGATACACATGCCCCCTCCCCAGACTGTATATGAGAGACATGCACCCCAACCTTTTATAACTGTACAGATACACATGGCCCCCTCCCCAGGCTGTATATTAGAGACATGCACCCATCCTTATACTGTAGTAACTGTCCCCCGTGTATTAGGACATGACCCAACCTTATACTTCAGTTCACAGTCCCTCCCCCAGACTGTATATTAGGACATGCACCCCAACCTTATATATACTGTACAGATACACATGTCCCCTCCCCCAGACTGTATATAGATGTCATGCACCCCAACCTTATATATACTGTACAGATACACATGTGCCCTCCCCAATGTATATAAGGCTGCACCCTTAATATACTGTACAGTACACATGTCCCTCACCCCACTGTATATAAGGCATGCACCCAACCTTATATATGTACAGATACACATGTCCCCTCCCCAGCTGTATATAAGAGACATGCACCCCAACCTTATATATACTGTACAGATACACATGTCCCCTCCCAGGACTGTATATAGGTGCATGCACCCAACCTTATATATACTGTACAGATACACATGTCCCCTCCCAGACTGTATATAAGAGACATGCACCCAACCTTTATATATACTGTACAGATACACATGCCCCTCCCCAGACTGTATATAAGAGACATGCACCCCAACCTTATATATTTACGATACAATGTATCCCGACTGTATATAGGTGAGCACCCACCTGTTATACACTGTCAGATACATGCCCCCCCCAGGCTGTATATAGGGACATGCACCCAACTTATATATCTACTGTACAGATTACACATGTCCCCTCCCCCCGACTGTATATAGGTGACATGCACCCCAACCTTATATATACTGTACAGATACACATGTCCCCTCCCCCCAGACTGTATATAAGAGACATGCACCCCAACCTTATATATACTGTACAGATACACATGTCCCCTCTCCCCAGGCTGTATATAGATGACATGCACCCCAACCTTATATATACTGTACAGATACACATGTCCCCTCCCCAGACTGTATATAAGAGACATGCACCCCAACCTTATATATACTGTACAGATACACATGTCCCCTCCCCAGACTGTATATTAGAGACATGCACCCCAACCTTATATACACTGTACAGATACACATGTCCCCTCCCCCAGACTGTATATTAGAGACAGGCACCCCAACCTTATATATACTGTACAGATACAGATGTCCCCTCCCCAGACTGTATATTAGGACATGCACCCCAACCTTATATATACTGTACAGATACACATGTTCCCTCCCCCCAGACTGTATATAGGTGATATGCACCCCAACCTTATATATACTGTACAGATACACATGTCCCCTCCCCCAGACTGTATATTAGGACATGCACCCCAACCTTATATATACTGTACAGATAAACATGTCACCTCCCCCAGACTGTATATTAGGACATGCACCCCAACCTTATATATACTGTACAGATAAACATGTCACCTCCCCCAGACTGTATATAGGTGATATGCACCCCAACCTTATATACAGTATAATGTACAGATACAAATGCCTCCCTCATCCATACTGTAAATTAGGACATGCACCCCAACCTTATATATACTGTACAGCATTACATAGCACCAATCCACCACAGGGCACCAGACTGAGGGCAGGAGACATTCTCCCCCCACCCACAAGCTGCCGCTTCTCATGTGAGCTGATAATTATTAGTAATTACAGCTGGCAGGGGTCCAGTGATGCCCAACCTGCAGCTCCATGCAGCAGCGAGGTGTGCCCACAGCCGCCCAGCCCTGCAGAGTCTGGGGCCGAGGAGCAGAGCTCCTGGCTATAACCCTGTGCGGCAAGAGGAGACTGCACCACTGCTGCCATCAATGTACAGCAACCAGCAGAGTGCAGCTATTCACTGACATGAGGACTGCCTGCAGTACCAGCACCACTCTGCAGGGGGCGCCTAGGCAGTGCTCTCCAGGAATGATCTATCCATGGGTGTGGCCCGCATACCTGGGTGTACTCACCTGGCAGTCACATCACGCCTGCAGCTCCCTGAGCCATGTCCATCAGGGCCAGGTACCACCGGCTGGGAACCATCAAGATGCTCATGGAGCTAAATTTGGATCAGCCCTGAACAGTTTATAAAGTGACGAAATGGTCAAGAGATAGATAACACCCAGATTAGGGCGGCTCCACCCACGAGGGGCGAGATTGTCATTGACCAGCTTGACCGCACATCGTGATCAGCACCGCCCCTGCGGACAGCGCCCAAACCAGGGGGATAGAGAGAGAAGAGAGAGAGGGCACAGGGGTGATAGAAGAGAGACAGAGGGAGGTACAGGGGTGATAGAAGAGAGATAGAGGGGGGTACAGGGGTGATAGAAGAGATAGAGGGAGGTACAGGGGTGATAGAAGAGAGACAGAGGGAGGTACAGGGGTGATAGAAGAGAGATAGAGGGGGGTACAGGGGTGATAGAAGAGAGATAGAGGGAGGTACAGGGGTGATAGAAGAGAGATAGAGGGAGGTACAGGGGTGATAGAAGAGAGATAGAGGGAGGTACAGGGGTGATAGAAGAGAGATAGAGGGAGGTACAGGGGTGATAGAAGAGAGATAGAGGGGGGTACAGGGGTGATAGAAGAGAGATAGAGGGGGTACAGGGGTGATAGAAGAGAGACAGAGGGGGTACAGGGGTGATAGAAGAGACAGAGGGGGTACAGGGGTGATAGAAGAGAGACAGAGGGAGGTACAGGGGTGATAGAAGAGAGACAGAGGGAGGTACAGGGGTGATAGAAGAGAGATAGAGGGGGGTACAGGGGTGATAGAAGAGAGGCAGAGGGGTACAGGGGTGATAGAAGAGAGATAGAGGGGGGGTACTGGGTGATAGAAGGGGAACGAGGGGGGAAAAGGGGGATAGAAGAGAGAAAAGGGGGGTTTCAGGGGTGATAGAAGAGACAGAGGGAGTACAGGGGTGATAGAATAGAGAGAGAGGGGGGTACAGGGGTGATTTGAAGAAGGGCAGGGGGGTACAGGGGGGGTAGAAGAGAGACAGAGGGGGGGACAGGGGGGATAGAAAGGGGGACAGGGGGGGGGTACAGGGGGAAGAAAAGAGGCAAAAGGGGGGGACGGGGGGATAGAAGAAAGATAGAGGGGGGTACAGGGGTGATAGAAGAGAGGCAGTGGGGGGTACAGGGGTGATAGAAGAGAGACAGGGGGGTACCGGGTGGGAAAAAGAGGGGGCAGAGGGGGTACAGGGGTGAAGAGGGGGAAGAGGGGGGTACAGGGGTGATAGAAGAGAGAAAGTGGGTGGGAACGGGGGTGATAGAAGAAAGGCAGGGGGAGGTAAAAAGGGGTGATAGAAAAAAGAAAGGGGGGTACAGGGGGGATAGAAAAAGCAGAGGGGGGGAAAGGGGGGGATAGGAGAGGGGAAAGGGGGGGACGGGGTGAAAAGAGAGAAGAGGGGTAAGGGGTGATGAAGGAGGACAGGGGAGGTACAGGGGTGATAGGAAAGAAGAGGGGGGGAAGGGTGATGAAGAGAGACAGAGGGGGGGGACAGGGGGGATTAAAAAGGAGAAGAGGGGGGGACAGGGTGTGAAGAGAGACGAGGGGGGGGTTTAAAGGGGATAGAGAAGAAGAGGGTTAAAGGGGGGATGAGAGGAAAAGGGGGTAAGGGGGGATGAAGAAAAGATAGAGGGGGTACAGGGGGGGATAGAAGAGAGAAGGGGGTACAGGGGTGATAAAAGAGAGGAAGAGGGGGGAAAGGGGGGATAGAGAGAAGAGGGGTACAGGGGTGATGAAAGAAGGGAAAGGGGGGTACAGGGGTGATAGAAGAGAGACAGAGGGGGGGTACAGGGGTGATAGAAGAGAGAGAGAGGGGGGGACAGGGGTGATAGAAGAGAGAGAGGGGGGTAAGGGGTGATAGAAGAAGAGGGGGGTACAGGGGTGATAGAAGATAGAAAGGGGGAGGTCGGGGGGATAGAAGAGAAGAGGGGGGTAAGGGGAGATAAAGAGAGACAGAGGGGGTAAGGGGTGTAGAAGAGAAGAGGGGGTTCGGGGTGATAGAAAAGAGTTTTTGGGGGTACAGGGGGATGAAGGGAAGGGGGGGAATGGTGAAGAAGGGTTAGGGGGTACAGGGTGTTGAAGGAGAAGAGGGGGGGGCAGGGGTTGAAAGGGGGAAAGAGAGGGGGGGAAAAAGAGGGAGGGTACAGGGTGATAGAAGAGAGGAAAAGGGGGTTCAGGGGGGTAAAAGAGAGATAGGGGGGGGTACGGGGGGGATGAAGAAGAAGGGGGGGGTACAGGGGGGATAGACGAGAGAAGAGGGGGTCGGGGGTTGAAGAGGGAAGAGGGGGGCCCGGGGGGATAGAAGAGGAAGGGGGTTACAGGGTGATAGAAGAGACAGAGGGGGTACAGGGGTGATAGAAGAGAGACAGAGGGGGGTACAGGGGTGATAGAAGAGAGATAGAGGGGGTACAGGGGGGATAGAAGAGAGAAAGAGGGGGGTACAGGGGTGATAGAAGAGAGATAGAGGGGGGGTACAGGGGTGATAGAATAGAGATATAGGGGGGTACAGGGGTGATAGAAGAGAAACAGAGGGAGGTACAGGGGTGGTAGAAGAGAGACAGAGGGAGGTACAGGGGGATAGAAGAGAGACAGAGGGGGGTTACAGGGGTGATAGAAGAGAGACAGAGGGGGGTACAGGGTGAAAGATGAGAAACAGAGGGAAGGTACAGGTGTGTTTGAAGAGAATCAAGAGGAGGCTAAGGGTGATAGTTGAGAGACAGAGGGAGGTACAGGGGTGATAGAAGAGATAGAGGGAGGTACAGGGGTGATAGAAGAGAGATAGAGGGGGGTACAGGGGTGATAGAAGAGAGATAGAGGGGGTACAGGGGTGATAGAAGAGAGACAGAGGGGGGTACAGGGGTGATAGAAGAGAGACAGAGGGAGGTACAGGGGTGATAGAAGAGAGACAGAGGGGGGTACAGGGGTGATAGAAGAGAGACAGAGGGAGGTACAGGGGTGATAGAAGAGAGACAGAGGGGGTACAGGGGTGATAGAAGAGAGGCAGAGGGAGGTACAGGGGTGATAGAAGAGAGATAGAGGGGAGTACACGGGGCTGTAGTAGTGAGTAGAGGGGGGGTCACGGGGTGATAGAAGAGAGAGAGATAGAGGGAGGTACAGGGGTGATAGAAGAGAGACAGAGGGGAGTACAGGGGTGATAGAAGATACACAGAGAGGGGTACAGGGGTGATAGAAGAGAGGCAGAGGGGGGTACAGGGGTGATAGAAGAGAGACAGAGGGAGGTACAGGGGTGATAGAAGAGAGATAGAGGGAGGTACAGGGGTGATAGAAGAGAGACAGAGGGGGGTACAGGGGTGATAGAAGAGAGATAGAGGGGAGTACAGGGGTGATAGAAGATACACAGAGAGGGGTACAGGGGTGATAGAAGAGAGATAGAGGGAGGTACTGGGGTGATAGAAGAGAGATAGAGGGGTGTACAGGGGTGGTAGAATAGAGATAGAGGGGTGTACAGGGGGGGTAGATGAGAGACAGAGGGGGTAAAGGGGTGATAGAAGTGAGACAGAGGGGGGTTATAGGGTGATGAATAGTGATGTTGAGGGGGGTACTGGGGTTATAGATTAGAGATAGAGGGGGGTACAGGGTGATAAGATAGAGAGGCTGAGGGAGGTAAGGGGGATAGAGAAGAGAGACAGAGGGGGGTACAGGGGTGATAGAAGAGAGGCAGAGGGGTACAGGGGTGATAGAAGAGAGACAGAGGGGGGCACAGGGGTTATGGGACAGACTATGGGGTACAGGAGTGGTTTGGAGAGACAGAGGGGGGCACACTGATAGCAGGTCAGTCCAAAACAGTGGGGGAGGGGTTGTAAAGGACATGGGGGGAGGGCAGTGAGGGGCACACATATTGGGGTACACATTTCAATGTTCTGACTTCCATAATGACAAATGCACAAGAGGGTATCACAGCTCGTGGAAAGTCTGCAGCACCCGAGGATGGTGTAATAAGTGATAATACCCCAATATTATATCATCCCAGGACGCAGAGCATTCCTCTATACCTTCATTCCGCAGTGAATCGTGCTTGGAATTTGTTCAGGGAGATCATCCCGCTCATCCACAGCTCAGCTTTGTCCCAAATTTTTGTCATGGTCAATCCTGTGCCCCGGGGCAGATGTCTGTGCCAGTGTTCAGCAGCTGGCATCTCCTGTAACTCAGTCCTCCATCTAATACTTCTATAAATGAGCACACTGGAAGAACCAGACTACAGGAAACGGGGGAGGAAGGAGGATGCTGGTGATATGAGATTGATAGATATGGGTTAGATAGATATGAGATAGGTAGATATGAGGATGATAGATAGATAGGTTAGATAGATAGATAGATAGGATAGATAGCATAGATTTGAGATAGATAGATAGATAGATAGTTATGGGCATAGATAGATATGTAGATAGATAGATAATATGAGATAGATAGATATGAGATTAGACTAGATTAGATAGATAAGATAGTAGATGAGTAGATAGAGTAAGATATGAGATAGATAGATAGGATGATAGATAGATAGATAGATAGATATGAGGATAGATGATAGATATGAGATAAGATAGATAGATAGACTAGGTTAGATTAGATAGATAGGATAGATAGATATAAAAGAAAAATCTGAATTCAGGCTCTTGAGGAAATGCGTAAAAAAAACTGATCCTTTTCAGGGTGTTTATTATTTATTTTTTTAAAAAAAAAGAGATAATTCCATAGAACACATGTACAAGGGACTTGGACGCGTTTCTGTGGCATAACCACGCTTCATCAGATAGATAGATATATATTAGAAAGATCGTGTGTGTGGTGTGTGTGTGTGTGTAATAGAATATATATAGTACTGAGATAACTAGATACAAATGATATGAGATAGATAGATAGATAGATAGATGATGATAGATAGATAGATAGTGAGATAGTAGATAGATAGATAGTTGGAAGGATGATGGGATCGATAGATGTGAGACTAGATAGAGAGATATTGAGATAGGATAGTAGATAGATAGCTAGATATATAGATAGAGTGAGATATAGATAGATATGGTAGATAGATATGAGATAGTTGAGATAGATAGATATGAGTGAGAATATGACGATAGATAGATATGAGAGTAGATATATAGTTTAGATGAGATAGATAGATAGATTTGAGATAGATAGATAGATATGAGATAATATGATATGAGATAAGATAGTTAGATAGATAGATAGCTCGATAGAGAGATGTATGATTGGGAGATAGATAGATAGATATGGGATAGATAGATTGGGTAGAGAAGATAGATTGAGTCTAGAAAGATAGATAGATATGATTAGATAGATGATAGATAGGAGATAGATAGATATGGGATAGACGTAGATTGATATGGGATAGATTTGTGGATGAGATGATGATATGATGATAGATAGATAGTTAGATAGATAGATAGTTAGTTAGGAGATAGATAGATATGGATATGATGAGATATGGGATGATATGAGTTCGATAGATTAGATAGATAGTAGATACGATGATAGATAGATAGATAGATAGATATGAGTATAGATATGAGGATAGATATGTGATAGTTATGAGATAGTTATGGAGATAGATAGATAGATATGAGATAGTAGATAGATAGTATAGATAGATATTAGATAGATGATGGGGATAGATAGATATGGAAGATAGATATGGGATAGATAGATAGATACGAAAGATAGATAGATAGATAGTTGATAGATATGAGATAAGATTGATTTGAGCATAGTTAGATATGAGATTGATAGTAGATAGATATGAGGATAGATATGGGTTTATATATATGGGATAGATTGTAGTTAGATTGGAGATGATAGTATAGATAGTTAGATAGATAGATATGAGATAGAAGATAGGAGATAGATAGAATAGATAGATAGATAGATCTGAGTTAGATAGGAGATAGATAAGGAGATAGATAGTAGATATGTGATAGATTAGATAGAATAGATATGAGAAAGAAGATCGAAATGAGATAGATAGATAGATAGGATAGTTGAAGGAGTAGATAGATAGATAGGGATAGATAGTAGATAGATAGATAGATAGTTAGTTCAATGAGATAGATAGATAGAATAGCTAGTATTGATAGATAGGAGCATAGATAGATATAGGATAGTTAGATATATTATGAGAAAGATAGAAAATAAGAAAAAATTAGATAGATTGATATGAGATAGATAGATACTGATATGGAGATAGATAGATAGAGTAGAAGTATGAGATAGATTATGAGATAGATAGATAGATAGATAGATATGAGTAGATAGATAGAGTAGATATGAGATAGGATATGATAGTGTAGATAGATAGATTTATATGAGATAGAGTAGATAGATAGATATATTTGGATAGTATAGATAGTTAGATAGATGTCTAGATATGAGATAGATAGATAGATAGATAGATAGATAGATCGGAGATAGATATGAGATAGATTGATAGATTTGAGTAGATATGAGATGATTATGAGGATAGTATAGATAGATTGATAGATATGGGATAGAAATGAGATGATATGAGTTGATAGATAGATAGTAGAATAGATATGAGATAGATAGATATGAGATAATATGAGATAGATAGAGATGAGTGATAGTTTGATTAGTGTGATAGATATGAGATAGATAGATAAGATAGATATGATGATAGATTGTAGATTGTAGATATGAGGATAGATAGATAGATAGATGATAGACTGGATAGGACAGATATGAGATAGATATGAGTAGATATGATAGATAGATAGATATGAGATAGATATGAGATAGATAGATAGATATGAGATAGATAGATAGATAGATATGGGATAGATAGATAGATAGATAGATAGATAGATAGATAGATAGATATGGGATAGATATGAGGTAGATAGATAGATATGAGATAGATAGATAGATAGATAGATAGATAGATATGAGATAGATAGAAGATAGATAGATAGATAGATAGATCGATATGAGATAGATAGAAGATAGATAGATAGATAGATATGAGATAGATAGATAGATCGATAGATATGAGAGAGATAGATCTGAGATAGTAGATAGATATGAGATAGATAGGAGATAGGATAGATATGAGATAGATAGATAGATAGATAGATAGATAGATATGGGATAGTTATGAGATAGATATGAGATAGATAGATAGATAGATATGAGATTAGATAGATAGATAGAGTTAGATAGGATATGAGATAGATAGATTGTGTGATAGAAGATAGATAGCTAGATAGATAAGCATATGAGTGATAGATATGAGATTATTGATATTAGATAGATCGATAGATAGATATGAGATAGATAGATAGATAGTAGATAGATATGGATAGATAGATAGATATGAAGGTAGGAGATAGATATGATGATAGATAGAGTAGATAGATAGTATGATGAGATAGATAGATAGATAGATAGATAGTAAGAGTATAGATAGATAGATGGAGAGATAGTAGATAGATAGATAGATGATAGATATGAGCTAGATAGGATAGGAGATAGATAGTTGATTTGAGATAGATTGATAATAGTGATAGATAGATTGATAGATATGAGTTAGCATTGTTATGAGATTAGATATGAGATAGATTTAGATATGATAGATAGATAGATAGATATGAGATAGATAGATAGATAGATAGAATCGATAGATAGATAGATCGTGAGATAGATAGATGATAGGATTAGATATGAGATAGATATGAGATAGATAGATAGTTGATAGATAGATAATAGATAGATTGATAGTGGAGATAGATAGATATTGGATGATATGAGATTGATGATGAGATCGATTATAATGAGATGAGATAGACTAGATAGATAGATATGAGATAGATAGATAGGAGATAGATAGATATGGAAGATAGATAGATCATGAGATAGATTAGATTGATAGATAGATAGATAGATAGATAGATAGATTTGAGATAGATAGATATGAGATAATCTTCTCTTTTCTCCTCTCGGTGTGTGTGTTGAGTAGAGATATCCTCATATCATAATCTCATTCATATATATTATTAGTCTATCTAATCTATCTATCTATCTATTATTCACTATCTATCTACTCTCATAATCTATCTATTCCATTCTTCTATTAATATTATCTAAATCTATCTATCTTCATATATATCTCGATCTCATTCATATCTATTATATTATCCCTACTTATCTTATCTATCTATCTATTATTATCTTCTATTATTATTATCATGCTTTCATATCTATCCATACTTATTATCTATCTATTCAATTCATATTATTCAATCTATGAGATATCTATTATCTATTATCTTCTCTCATATCTACTATCTCTATCATTATCTATTCATAGCTATCTCATATTATCTATTCTCATATCAAATCTATCTATCTATTAAAATGTAACTATCTCTATCAACTATAACTTAACTCATAAGATCTCATATTCTCTGTATTATTATCTATTCTAACAATACTCATATCACTACCTTCACTCTATTATTTTTATCTATCCTTATCTATTATTATCTCTATATTAATCAATCTAACTAACATTTATATCATCATATTAAATCTATCTATTCACCATATTTCTATTATCTATATCCTATAATAAAATCTCTTATTAATAACTCCATATCTTATCTAACTTCCTCATATCTATCTATCAATCTATCTATTTATCTATTATCTATCTATCTATCTCATATCTATCTATCTAACTCTATCTATAATTCATAATCTTATCAATCTATTATCTACTCTATCTATATCAATTACATATTATCTCTTAATTATCTATTATCTATCTACATTCAAATAAACTCTAATCTATATATTCAATATCTTTAAATCTATCTATCTCATATGTTAAAATTATCTATCTAACTCATATCTATCAAATCTATTAATATCTAACTATCTCATATCAATTATCTATCTATTATCTATTATCTAATTATTATATCTATATTATCTATCTATTATTCTCTCATATCTTTAATCTACCTATATTATCATATCTATCTATTATCTATCTATTATTATCTAATTATCTATCCATATTATTATCTATCTATTCTCATAACTATCTCATATCTATCTCCTATCTATCTGTCTATCTATTATTATCTAACTATCTCCTATCTATTCATATCTGTCTTTCTATCTATTATCTATCTATTATCTATTATATTATCTATCTATCTAATTAACTCATTCTATACTCATATCTATCTCTATCTTCCAATCAATCTATTCATCTCAATCTCTTCCTATTAAATCCATCTATCTAATCATATCTAATCTATATATTAACATTATTCAATCTATTCTCAATCTATACCAAGTCTATCTATCTATCTTTATTCATATTAATTCATATCTATCTTCTTCTATCTATTATTCAATCTAACTGATTATCTCTTATCTATTATTATTATCTCTATCTATCTACTCTATTATCTATCTATCTATCTATATCTATCTCATTATTATCTATCTCATATCTAATAATTATTATTATTCTCTATCTCATATTATCTATTATTATTTGTTTATCCTATCTTATCTATTATCTATTTATACTATCACATATAATCTATATCTTTATCTATCTCATACTTATCTATCTATCTCATATTATCTAATTATCTATCTTATCTTATATATATCTAATCCTATAATCTAGACTATCTCTATCTATTCTAATCTATTTATCTATTTTCTATATAACTCTCTATTATTCTTAACTTTATTATCTTATCCATATCTATTCTATTTATTTATTATCTATCTATTATATATGCTATTCATATATTATCTATCTCATATCTATCTATTTTCTATCTCATATTATCATCTATTAAATCTATCGATCTAATTATTCAATCTATCGTATATATTATTATCTATCTCTATTATCTCATTCATATCTATCTATCAATCTAGTCTATCTATCTCTCTCCTATTCTTATCTCTCTATCTATTCCTCCATATATATAAGATCCCATATTATCTCATTATATCTATCTTATCTATCTATTTTATCTTATCTATTCATATCATTCTATCTCTATATTCTCTATCTATCTAGTGTTATTATCTATTATTATCTATCTGTTTTGCTAGCGCGCTGCTGATTATCTACTATCCCAATCTATCTATTCCCATATGTATATAATATCAATCTATTTCTTATTATTAACTATCTCGATAACATCTATCTATCCCTCATATCTATTATATCTATTTCTATATCTATTGCTCATATCTATCTATTATCTATCTATCTTTCTATTATCTATTATACTCAATATATCGTATTATCTATCCTTTCATATCTATCCATATCTATCTTATCCCATATCTATCTTTCTATCTATCTATTCTATCTAATCTATCTATTGCTATCTATCTATTATCTATTATTATATCTATCCAATAGTCTATCTATCTCTAATCCCATAGCTTATCTATCTCTCTATCTATCTATTATTATCTATCATATCTATCTTTCTATCTCATATCTATCCATTCATCCCATATCTATCTATCTCATTGATCTATTTATCGATCTCATATCTATTTTCTATCTATCTATCTAATCTATCTATCTTCTATCATATCTCATTAGCTATCTTACTCATATCTCTATCTTATCCTCATATCTATCTATCTTTCTATCTTTCTATCTATCTATCTCAAATCTATTATTCATATCTAACTTATCTATCTTTCTTTATCTATCTATATCTATCAATCCCATATCTATCTATCTCATAATCTATCTATCTATCTATTATCTTATTTATTAGTCTATTCATATCTATCTATCTATCTATATCTATATTCTCATATCTAGTCCATCTAATCTATCTATTCTATCTATCTCCATATCAATTATCTATTAATCTATTCTATTATCTTTCTATTATCTATCAAATTTCTTAAATCTATCTTATCTCATACTATTTTGTTTTTATAATCCTCTTTTCTATATATTCTCTATATCTATCTATCACTATCTATATCTATCTTATCTATATGATGAAGCGTGGGTATGCTACGAGACGCGTGTCAATTTCATTTGTACATGTTTATATGAGAGTTATCTCTTTTTAACAACAACACAACCCACCACTACCAACCCATGAAATGAACAGTGTTATTTTATCGCATTTTCCTCAAAAGAGCGCTGAAAATCCGTATATTACTTTTATTATCTATCTATATCTATCTATCTATCGATATATCTTCTATCTATCTATTCATATCTTTCTATCTATCTCATAATCTATTATCTATTATCGCTATCTCCTATCTATCTATCTCATATTATCTATCTATCTATCTATCTATCTTTTCTATCTATCTATCTATCTCATAATCATATCTATCTCCATATTCTATTCTATTATATCTCATTTTATTATCCTATATCCTATCTAATCTATTATCTATCTCAATTCTTATATAGTATCTATCTATTATTATTATCTATCTATCTATTCTATCTCATATATACTATCTCATTGTTATTCTTATCCTCCATATCTATCTATCTCATATCTCACATCCCTCCTTCCCTCCCTCCCCAGTTTCTGTAGTCTGGTTTCAGGTGCTCATTTAGAGAAGGATTAGGATGGGACTGAGTTTACTGGCAGATGCCAGGCTGCTGAATCACTGGGCACAGCATCTGCCCCGGGGGCACAGGATGACATACAAAGAATTGGGGCAAAGGCTGGAGCTGTGGATGAGGGGATCTCCCTGGAACAAATTCCAAGCAGCGAGTCACTGGAATGAGAGGGATGGGAGGAATGCTCTGCGTCCTGGGATGATATAATATTGGGGTATTATCATCTTTATTACACCCATGTCTCGGGGTTATTGCAAACTTGTCACGAGCTGTGATACCCTCGTGTGCATTTGTCATTATGGAAGTCAGAACATTGAAATGTGTACCCCAATATGTGTGCCCCTCACCTGCCTCCCCCCGTTGTCCTTTTACAACCCCCTCCCGCATGTTTGGACTGACGCGTGTATCGTGTGTGCCCCTCTGTCATTCCAAACACTCCTGTACCCATAGTCTGTCCATAATCCCCTTGTAACCTACCTCATGTCTCTTACTTATATCTCCCTGATAGACCTCCCCTGCTCTTTTATCACCCCGTGTACCCCCTCTGTCTCTTTCTTCCCCTGTACCCTCCTTGCCTCTTTCTATCACCCCTGTTACCCGTCCTCTATCGGTTTCTTCTACCACCCTGTTTACCTCTCTATCTCTATTCTATACTGTACCCCTCTGTTCTCTCTTCGTCACCCTGTACCCCTCTGTTCTCTTTTCTAACACCCTGTACCCCCCTCTATTCTATTCTACCCCCCTGTACACCCTCTCTTCCTCTTCTATTCAACCCTGTCTCCCTCTATATCTTTTCTATCACGCCCATGTACCCTCTCTGTGTATCTTCTATCACCCCTGTACTCCCCTCTATCTCTCTCTGTCCAACCTGCTACCCCTCTGTCTCTCTTTATGTCACCCTGTTACCTCCGCTATCTCTCTTTCTCACCCTGTACCTCGCTCTGTCTCGTCTATTCTATCCCCTGTACCTCCTTGCATCTTCTTCTATCAACCTGTAACTCTATCTCTGGATTATCTTGCTTATTCACCTGTACTACCCTCTGTCTCCTTTTCTATCCCCCCTGTACCTCTCTTATCTCTCTCTCTTATTATCACACCCTGTTACCCCCCTCTATCTCTCTTCTATCACCCCTGTACCCTCTCTATCTCTCTTCTATCACCCCTGTTACCCCTCTGTCTTTCTTCTATCACCCCTGTACCCCCCTCTGTCTCTCTTCTATCACCCCTGTACCCCCTCTGTCTCTCTTCTATCACCCCTGTACCCCCTCTGTCTCTCTTCTATCACCCCTGTACCCCCTCTGTCTCTCGTCTATCACCCCTGTACCTCCCCCTGTCTTTCTTCTATCACCCCTGTACCCCCCTCTATCTCTCTTCTATCACCCCTGTACCCCCATTGTCTCTCTTCCTACTCCCCTGTACCTTCCCTCCTATCTCTCTTCTATGCACCTGTACACTCCCTCTGGTCTCTCTTCTATCACCCTGTACTCTCCTCTGTTTTCTCATTCTATCACCCTGTATCACTCCCTCTGTTTCTCTCTCTATCACCCCTGTTACCCCTCTGTCTGCTTTCTATCACTCCCTGTACCCCCCTCTGTCTCTTTCTATCACCTGTTACGCCTCCTTGTCTTCTTTTTACCGACCCCTGTACTCCCTCTGTTTCCTCTATCACCCTGTACCCCCTCTATCTCTATTCTATCACCCCTGTACCCCCTCTATCTGTCTTCTATCACCTTTACCCTCTATTCTTTCTTCACCTGTACCCCTCTGCCTCTCTTCTATCACCCCTGTTACCCTACTGCCTCTTTTCTAATCAACCCTGTCTGACCTCCTCTGCCTCTCTTCTATCACCCCTGTACTCCCTCTATCTCTCTCTCTTCTATCACCCCTGTACCCCCCCTGTCTTTCTTCTATCACCCCTGTACCCCCTCTGTCTCTCTTCTATCACCCCTGTAACCACTCTATCTCTCTTCTATCACCCCTGTACCCCCTCTGTCTCTCTTCTATCACCCCTGTATCCCTCTAATCTTATTATCACCCCTGTACCCCTTATCTCTCTTCTATCACCCCTGGACCCCCCCTCTATCTCTCTTCTATCACCCCTGTACCCCCCTCTGTCTCTCTTCTATCACCCCTGTACCCCCTCTATCTCTCTTCTATCACCCCTGTACCCCCCTCTGTCTCTCTTCTATCACCCCTGTACCCCCCTCTGTCTCTCTTCTATCACCCCTGTACCCCCTCTGTCTCTCTTCTATCACCATTGTAACCCTCACTATCTCTCCTTCTATCACCGCTGTACCCCCTCTGTCTCTCTTCTATCACCCAGTACCCTCTCTATACCTCTTTCTGATCACCCTTTGTACCCTCTGTCTATCTCTCTTCTATCTCCCTGTACCCCCCTCTCTCTCTCTGTTCTATCTACCATTGTACTCCCTCTCTTCTCTCTTCTATACCCCTGTACCCCCTCTGTCTCTCTTCTATCCCTCTGGTACCCCCCTCTGTTCTCTCTTCTATCACCGCTGTACCCCTTCTGCCTCTCTTACTATCACCTGTACCTCTCTGTTTCTGTTCTACACCCTGAACCCCCTCTGTCTACTTTTTGTTCACCCCTGTACCTCTCTATATCTCTTCTACTCACCTGTACCCCTCTATCTTCTTCTATCACCTGCTACCCCTCTCTATCTCTCTTCTAATACACCTGTTACCCCCCTTTATCTAACTTGCATATCTCCCTTCTACCCTACTCTTCTCTCTTCTACCACCCCTGTACCTCCCTCTAATTCTCTTTTTACACCATTTGACCTCCCTCTATCTCTCTTCTATCACCCCTGTACCCTCTCTATCTCTCTTCTATCACCCCTGTACCTCCCTCTATCTCTCTTCTATCACCCTTACCACTCCTCTGTCTCTCTTTACCGCACCCCTGTTTCCTCCTTATCTGTCTTTCTAACTCACCATTGTACCTCCCTTATCTCTTTCTATCAACCCCTGCCTGTACCCTCTCTGTCTCTTCTATCACCGCCCTGTACTCCTCCTCTGTTCTCTTTGCTATCACCCCCTGTACTTCCCTCATCTCTCTTCTATCTCACCCTGTTACCCCTCTGTCTTTCTATTCACCCATCTGTATCCCCTCTGTTTCTCTTTATCTCCTGTACCCCCTCTGGTCTTCGTCTATCTCCCCTGTTCCTTACCCCTGTTCTTTGCTTCTATCAACCCTGTTACCCACTCGTCTCTCGTCGTTATACACCCCTTGTTGTATCTCCCTCCCTTTCTCTCTTTTCCTCCTGCTGTTTTCTCTCTCTGTTACTTTCTTGTTTCTCTCCCTCTATCTCTCTCCATTTCACTCTTTTCCTCCTGCTGTTTTCTCTCTCCTCTCTCTCTGTTCTTCTATCTCCCTTATCTCTGTTTCTCTTCTTTCCTCCCTTTCTCTTTCTCCCTCCTGCACTTTCTGTTCTTTCCCTCTCTCTTTTCCTCCTGCAGTTTTCTCTCTCGTCACTTTCTTGTTTCTCTCCCTCTATCTCTCGCCATTTCTCTCTTTTCCTCCTGCTGTTTTCTCTCTGTTACTTTCTTGTTTCTCTCCCTCCCTTTCTCTCTTTTCCTCCTGCTGTTTTCTCTCTCTCTCTGTTACTTTCTTGTTTCTCTCCCTCCCTTTCTCTCTTTTCCTCCTGCTGTTTTCTCTCTCTGTTACTTTCTTGTTTCTCTCCCTCTATCTCTCGCCATTTCTCACTCTTTTCCTCCTGCTGTTTTCTCTCTCTGTTACTTTCTTGTTTCTCTCCCTCTATCTCTCTCCATTTCACTCTTTTCCTCCTGCTGTTTTCTCTCTCTCTATTACTTTCTTGTTTCTCTCCCTCTATCTCTCGTCATTTCTCTTTTCCTCCTGCTGTTTTCTCTCTCTCTCTGTTACTTTCTTGTTTCTCTCCCTCTATCTCTCGCCATTTCTCTCTTTTC
Organism: Phyllomedusa bahiana; assembly: GCA_025379985.1. Classification (NCBI taxonomy): domain Eukaryota; kingdom Metazoa; phylum Chordata; class Amphibia; order Anura; family Hylidae; genus Phyllomedusa; species Phyllomedusa bahiana. Next base: position 55,379 of record JAODAL010026890.1, read on the forward strand.
CTCCTGCTGTTTTCTCTCTCTCTCTCTGTTACTTTCTTGTTTCTCTCCCTCCCTTTCTCTTTTCCTCCTGCTGTTTTCTCTCTCGCCTTTTTTCTTCCTCCCTTTTCTCCTTTTCCTCCCATTTTTTTCTCTCTCTGTTACTTTCTTGTTTCTCTCCCTCTATCTCTCGCCATTTCTCTCTTTTCCTCCTGCTGTTTTCTCTCTCTCTGTTACTTTCTTGTTTCTCTCCCTCCCTTTCTCTCTTTTCCTCCTGCTGTTTTCTCTCTCTCTCACGTTCTTGTTTTCTCCCCTTCTTTCCCCCATTTCTCTTTTTTTCCGCGTTTTTCTCTCTCTTTACTTTCTTGTTTTCTCCCTTTCCCCTTTTCCTTTTTTCCCCTGGTTTTTTTCCCTTTTTCTTTTCACTTTCTTGTTTCTCTCCCTCTTTCTCGCCAATTTTTTTTCTTTTTTTCCTGCAGTTTTCTCCCCTTCCTTTTTCTTTCTTGTTTCTCTCCCTCCCTGTTTTTTCCCCTTTTTCCCCCTGCGTTTTCTCTTCTTTTACCCCGGTTTTTT
>JAODAL010026891.1:0-55926 GCA_025379985.1 Phyllomedusa bahiana
CCCTCCCTCACAAGAAACCTATAGGACGTGCTCTACACCCGCAGAGCGCTGCCTCATACCCCTCTCATCATAGGAAACCTATAGGACTGCTCACACCTGCCAGAGCTGCTGCCTCATAACCCCCCTCATCATAGGAAACCCATAGGACGTGCTCTACACCCTCAGAGCTGCTGCCTCATACCCCTCTCATCATAGGAAACCTATAGGACCTGCTCTACACCCTGCCAGAGCTGCTGCCTCATACCCTCTCATCATAGGAAACCTATAGGACGTGCTCTACACCCTGCCAGAGCTGCTGCCTCATACCCCTCTCATCATAGGAAACCTATAGGACATGCTCTACACCCTGCCAGAGCTGCTGCCTCATACCCTTCTCATCATAGGAAACCTATAGGACGTGCTCTACACCCTGCCAGAGCTGCTGCCTCATACCGCTCTCATCATAGGAAACCTATAGGACGTGCTCTACACCCTGCCAGAGCTGCTGCCCTATACCCTCTCATCATAGGAAACCTATAGGACGTGCTCTACACCCTGCCAGAGCTGCTGCCTCATACCCCTCTCATCATAGAAACCTATAACGTGCTCTACACCTGCCAAGCTGCTGCCTCATACCCCACTCATCATAGGAAACCTATAGGACGTGCTCTACACCCTGCCAGAGCTGCTGCCTCAAACCCCTCTCATTCATAGGAAACCTTATAGGACGTGCTCTACACCCTGCCAGAGCTACTGCCTCATACCCCTCTCATCATAGGAAACCTATAGGACGTGCTCTACACCCTGCCAGAGCTGCTGCCTCATACCCCTCTCATCATAGGAAACCTATAGGACGTGCTCTACACCCTGCCAGAGCTGCTGCCTCATACCCCTCTCATCATAGGAAACCTATAGGACGTGCTCTACACCTGCCAGAGCTGCTGCCTCATACCCTCTCATCATAGGAAACCTATAGGACATGCTCTACACCCTGCCAGAGCTGCTGCCTCATACCCTCACATCATAGGAAACCTATAGAACGTCCTCTACACCCTGCCAGAGCTACTGCCTCATACCCTCTCATCATAGGAAACCCATAGGACGTGCTCTACACCCTTGCCAGAGCTGCTTGCCTCATACCCTCTCATCAATAGGAAACCTATAGGACGTCTCTACACCCTGCCAGAGCTGCTGCCTTAAACCTCTCATCTAGAAACCATAGGATTCCCTCTACACCCTCCAAGCTGCTGCCCAAACCCCCCCCCCCCCGAAAAATAAGGGCCACACCCCTAACCCCTCTACCTTTCTCATCAAAAAACAGGGGCCACTTTAGGGCCTCCTCCTCCCATGGGAAACCTAAAAAATGCTCTAAAACCCTGCCAAGCTTCCCCTCATACCCTTCTCATCAATAACTGGGGCCGCTGCACCCCCCTCCTCTCATCATAGGAAACCTAAGGACTGCTCCACCCTAAAGAGCTGTCCCTCAACCCTTTCCCCCATCAAAAGGCCTGAAGCCTCTCCCCCCTCCAAGCTGGGTGCTCTACCCCTCACATGGGAAACCTTAACCCCTCATCAACTGCTGCCTCTACCCTCTCATCATAGGAAACCTATAGGACGTGCTCTACACCCTGCCAGAGCTTCTACCTCATACCCCTCTCCTAAAATAACTTTGGGGGGCCCGGCTGCACCATCCCCCCCCCCATCATAGAAACCAAAGGGACGTGCTCTACCCCGCCAGAGTTTCTACCTCATACCCCCCCAAAAAAGGGGGTGCCGGCTGCACGCCTCCTCCTCTCTTCATAGGAAACTTATTGGACGTGCTCTACACCCTGCCAGAGCTGCTGCCTCATACCCTCTCAATAATACCATGATGGCCGACACTTATCTTTGTATGTAAAACACAGATAGCAGTTTTTCTCACTCACTAGAAGCTTCTTCTCCTTACAAATACAGCTCTGCTAGCTCTCATTTATAGTCAGACATCCTGCCTGGACAGTGTCACAGTTTCTCACAACCCCTCAAGTACTAGGAATAGGAGCTAACAGAGCTGAAATGCCAGTCACTGATGTGGAACCACCCACAGCCGAAACAGGAAGAGGGCGTTTTCCTATGAAGAGTAGGCTCTGTGAAAACAGCCAAATGGAAAAAACCCTTTAAGGCTGACATTAAAGGAGTTCAGTAATGGACCTAACTATAGCCATAGCAGCTGCTGTGGGGCCCAGAGGTCGAATGGCTTTATAAAGCTCCAAGAACGTTATGAAAAGTGGCCTCTGATTGGTTGCTATGCGCATCTAAGACAGTCTTAGGCCATGTTCACACGGCTTAAAATTGGACGTATTTCAGTCAATAATTACGCGCCGTACTTTTGGTAATTAGGGCTGAACCTCCCAGTCATTACGGTAATCCACAGTTCTCAAAAGAGAACTATGGATTACTCTCCTCTCCCTGCTCGGGGGAATCCGCCGCGGGGGGAGATAAGTGACATGTCATTTACTAGCGGCGTATACGAGCCGCTAGCAATGATAGTCTATGGGCTGGCGAGGTGCCGGCCCCCCGCCCCCGTCCACACGCCGTAATTGCAGGGCGTAATTAATCCGTGTGAACATAGCCTTAGGGGGACATGTATGAAAACTGTCTTGGTCTTAGACTTTTCTTGTTGCTCATAGCAACCAATCAAGCGCCCCTTTCATTTTTAGATGGAAATGTAAGGCTCGTTTACACGGCTTATTTCGGAACAGATTTGCCGCCGTAATTTACGATCGAAATCCGTTCTGAATCAGTCTGAAATAAGTTGCAGGGGCCCTTTAACATTGGTTTTAATGGGAAAAACGTGTCCGTCGTTCAGACGACATGTATTTCCGTGCCGTATTGCCGCCGCGGATTTGCGTCCGCAAGACGGCCGGAAAAAACAATGTGCATGTCAATTATTGGGCCGGATTTCGCGACGGATTTACCACATATAATGAATGGGATTGTAAATCCGTCGCGAAATACGTGCCACACTAAGTGACACTTATTTACAACTGATTTACAACTGATTTCGGAACGGATTTACGATCGGCAATCCGACGTAAATACGTTCTGATATAAGCTCTGATTGGTCGCTATGGGCAACAAAGAAAGTCTTAGACCAAGACAGTTTTCATACATGTGCCCTTTAAAGCTTTTTTTTTCACACGGCACATTTGGGGGCACATTTTGCGTGTATTTGCGCCTATAAAAACGGCAGATGCGGCCGAAATTACGGTAATCCACAGTTCTCATAGAGAACTATGGATTACACCTCCTCTCCCAGGTTGTACAATACACCGAGCGAGGAGATAAGTGACATGTCATTTATTTGCGCCGCTTACGATCAGCGCGACTCCCAAACACCCAGCGTAATAACTGTACGCCCCGCAATTACGCCGTGTGAACATAGCCTTAGTGTTAGCCAGTTTTCACTAATGATGCCTTACTTTATAGGGTCTCCATAGGAGTGTACAGAACTGGCATTTTCTAATGGGCCTGTCTAGCTAAATGTCTACTTGAAAAAATTGTTGTCTAGGAAATTTAAAGGACTGAATACACTGGACCCTTAAGTCACAATGGCCTCAGAATACAACATTTTCATCATACAGTGGTCTTTCCTGGGACATTGTATCTTGAAACCAGACTCACCATACTATGCCACAGACACTGTGGAAACTAGACACAGACATCAGCTCTGAAGTGTAAGTCCTCCATGCTTTATTAACCCTTTACCGCCGGAGCCAGTTTTGGCCTCTCTGACAGAGCCCCATTTTTGAAATCTGGCATGTGTCCCTTTATGTGAGAATAACTCTTTGACACTTTAACCCATAGATGCCAACTTTTGAAAGTTGATAAGTGGGAGACTGCAAGGGGTGGCGCGCCACGGCAAATGATTTGCATGACCACGCCCATCTTGTTGGTGCACCACGCCCCTTAGAAAAAGCCACGCCCCACTCCACCTAATTGCATAACAGCTCTGGAAGAAAGCCAGGGAGATGCCCCTCTAGACAGGTAGCGCCCTTATAGCCTGGTAGTAGCCCCTTATAGCCAGGTAGTAGCCCCTTATAGCCCAGTAGTGCCCCCTATAGCCAGATGACGCCCCTTATAGTCAGGTAGTGCCCGGTATAACCAGTTCTTGCCCCCTAATAGTCAGGTAGTGACCCATAATTGTTAGGTAGTGACCCCTAATATCCAGGCAGTGACCCCTAATAGCCAGGTAGAAGCCCCCGTATAGCCAGGTAGTGCCCCCTTTGTAGCCAGTTAGTACCCTCTTGTAGCAAGGTAGTCCCCCCTTTGTAGCCAGGTAGTGCCCTCTTTGTAGCCAGGTAGTGCCCTCTTGTAGCCAGGTAGTGCCCCCTTGTAGCCAGGTAGTACCCTCTGGTAGCCAGGTAGTGCCCCCTTTGTAGCCAAGTAGTGCCCCCTTTGTAGCCAGGTAGTGCCCTCTTGTAGCCAGGTAGTCCCCCCTTTCTAGCCAGGTAGTGTCCTCTTTGAAGCCAGGTAGTGCCCTCTTGTAGCCAGGTAGTGTACTCTTTGAAGCCAGGTAGTGCCCTCTTGTAGCCAGGTAGTGCCCCCTTTGTAGCCAGGTAGTGCCTCTTTGTAGCCAGGTAGTGCCCGCTTTGTAGGCAAGTAGTGCCCCGTGTAGGCAGGTATTGCCCTTGTAGCCAGGTATCACCCCTTGTAGCCAGGTAGATGCCCCCAATAGCTAATAAAAAAAAAATAATAAAAACTAACTCACCTCCCCAAAGGCTCCCTGCAGCGCGTCCCAGCTCCCGACGATCTCCTCACGTCGCAGGGGGAGTGAGTACATCCGTCCCGTCTTGCCCCTGCGACGCTGATCTGTATGTACAGCGCCAACCGGGCGCTGTACATACGTGGAAAAGCAGGAGTTTTAACTTAACAGCTGCCTCCCTGTATGGAACGTGCAGCTTGATGACTGGTGGCACTGCGGCCACACAAAATCAGTGAGACTGCCAGCGTCACAGTCATTTAAAGACCCCCCTGCTGTGGTGGGCCGGGAGGTTCGCCAAACTCTGCAGGGTGGGGGGGGACCCCATTAGCGGGAGATTTGGGAGTAAAAAGCTTTAACTATTCATGTGATCAGAGATTGTTTTCTCGTGACACATTGTGCTTTAAATAGTAAAATTTTTGGTTTCCCAAAAAAATCACAGTATCGTGAAAAATTTGAAAAAAATGTACCAATTTCAAACTTCAAAAGTTTCTGCATGTAAGACAGATAGTTATTCCACTCAAAATAGTTTATAACTAGCATCTACCATATGTCTGCTGTAGGTTGGCATCATTTTTTTAAATGTCTTTTTTTTATGACATTAGGGGCTTAGAAATTTAGTAGTAATTTTAAAATTTAAAAATTTTGAAGAAAGTTTGCAATATACATTTTTTAGGAAACCAGTCCAGTTTTTTAAAATGATTTTGATTGGCCGTATGTTAGATACCCCATAAAGGACTTCATCTAAGAAACCAAAATCCCTTAAAGTATTCATACAGCATTTAGGAAGTTTATTAATCCATTAGGTTTTCACAGGAATTAAAGGAAAGTGGAAGTGAAATTTCAAAATTTAACTTTTTTTGCAGATTTTCAATTTTTATCCATTCACAAGAATACGGTAAATGTGATCAGGGAAATGCAACTTAATATTGATTCCCCAGATTCTACTGTGTTCAGAGATATCCCATATGTGGCCCTATAGCGCTATTTGGCTCAACCATAAGCCCCAGAATAGGATGAGCACCTACTGGACTCTGGGGTCTATTTTCATTACGATTTAAATTTAGGTGCCATTTCAGGTTTGCGGACACCCTAAGGTGCTAAAACTTAATAAACTCCCCTAAAAAGACCCCATATTGGGAACTACAACACTTAAGGAATATATCCAGGGGTGCAGTGAGTATCTCGACCCCACAGGTGTCACACATTTTTTAGCATTAGGCTGTGAAAATGAAATACTTTTTTTTTTCTACAATCTTCAATTTTAGCTGAAAATATTAAATTTTTTCCAAGAATCTTGTAATAAAAGCCCCCCAAAATTTTGTTACGCAATTCTTCCAAGTTCAGCAAGACCTTCATGTGGGTGTTAAAACTGCTGTTGGCGCGCATGGCTGAGGTGTAATAAAAGGATAGGGTGTGGTTTATTGGCTTTTGGAAAAGCATATTTGGTGGGGTTTGTCGCCTTTGCAAAAGACCAGAAAGTAACAAGTAATGGTGGAAACCTTATCGACAAAGTTGAAATCGCACAGTTTTTTTGTTGATCGAAAATTTTTAGATCTTGCGATATTTTTGGTTATAAATGGGACTATCATCTATTAAGATCGCGCCATTTTCGGCGCTTCCTGTTCATTTTGGCGGCAGCAATATCAGCTTCCAGAAATAGAGCTGGGTGTGTTGTAGTTGTGCGAAGTCATGACTGGGTGTGTATGGTTGCGATTGGCTGGACCAACACATCAATCACAATGACCTCGTTTTTACAGTAGTTACAGCCCTTCTGTTCATGATCAGTTGTCTCTCAGCTCGTCTCATTTGCTGGAGGACGTGCGCTTCTGACTGTGTCAAAAAGCTTGCGAAATGTATTCTATTTCTCCAGAGTAAAGTTCTACTGTTAGGCTGTGATCCTTACAACTTAGTTAGTTCAGAGATTGGTGATTTTTATTGTAGTTAGGTAGGTAATTTTAAGGTAGCATCTACCGCTTGTTAAGTACGGGGGGGGGGGGAGGAGGGGGGGGGGGAACGGTGGGCGAACACAGACAAGCTCTATAAAGAATTTGGATAAAAGTTCACAAAGACTTTGTGTAGACATTGCACTGCAATAGCTATTTATTATTAACAGTTTTCTATTGAAATATTTCCTGGATATTGGGAGCCTGATACTTATATAGGATTTACACCTTTTTCTAGAGTTGCAGGTCTCTTTGTTAGGTGCAAAACTCACTTTTATTATCAGTATTACATTTCAGATAGGTGTTCTTTTTCAATTTTGCCCCCCCAACAATTCCAACTTTGTTGATTTAGACCCCTTGCAGTTAAAATTGATTGCAGATTTTTGTAGTCAGCACAGGTGATAGGTGCCAAAAATATCTTTGATGATCGAATACATTACAGATTACTTGTTTTTTCACTTTTGCGCACTACAGCTGTGTTCATTGAGGCACATTGCACTTAAATGTGAATTAAAGCATTTTGTTGTCACCACAGGTGAATTGTTAGGGTCAAAATTTCCTTTTATTATCCGATAAAATTTCAGATACGTGTTTTTTCACTTTTGCGCACTACAGCTTTTGTTCTTTGAGGAACCTTGCACTTAAATGTGAATACAGCAATTTTGTAGTTCACCACAGGTGAATTCGATAGGTGCCAAAAAATACCTTTTTATTATACGAATACATTCAGATACGTGTTTTTGCACTTTTTGCCACTCTACAGATTTGTTGATAGAGCCACTTGCAGTTATATTTGAATCTCGCAGCAATTGTGTAGGACATAGGTGGAATTGATAGGTGCCAAAAAAAATACCTTTTTGTATCGAATTCATTACAGATACAGTGTTTTTTCACTTTGGGCACACAGCTTTGTTCTTTGTGGCAACCTTGCACTTAATGTGAATACTAGCAATTTTGTAGTCACCTACAGGTAGAATTGATTGGGTGCCAAAAAATACCTTTTTTTATCGAATACATTACAGTACGTGTTTTTTCACTTCTGGCGCACGACAGCTTTGTTCATTGTGGCACATTGCACTTAATGTGTAGTACAGCATTTTGTAGTCACACAGTGAATTGAAAAGGTGCCAAAAGACCTTTTTATTATCCGATTACATTACAGATACGTGTTTTTTCACTTTTGCGCACTACAGCTTTGTTCATTGAGGCACCTTGCACTTAAAGTGAATACAGCAATTTTTAGTCACCACAGGTGAATTCAAAGGTGCCAAAAATACCTTTTAATATAGTTACATTTCAGAAAGTGTTTTTTTCACTTTGGCGCAATACAGCTTTGTTCATTGAGGCACCATGCACTTAATGTGATACAGAAATTTTGATAGTCCCCACAGGTGATTTGAAAGGTGCCAAAAATTCCTTTTTTTCGAATTCATTTCAGATACGTGTTTTTTCACTTTCTTTCATTCGTGTTTTTTCCAAAGTGGCTCAAGGGTCATGTTTGATTTTTTGGGGGCATTTTGCTGTGACATAAAAAAAATTTGTTTCTAACCGACATTTGTTCATTCACAATTCGTCAAGAGTGCCTCAAGGGGATGGTGCTGTCAGAAAACAGGAATAGGTAGGACACTGTTAATGGAACATATTGCACAATGACTGTTTTTCGCAGATCGTTAACATAGCTATCATCCTGTATTGAGACAAACATTTAATACAATTAAAAAAGTGAAAACAAAGACATGGGGGATTCCATCTTTTTTTTTTTGTTGTTTTATAGTAATTAACCTACTAAAAAACTTGCATGTACAAAATAGCGGTAAAATTAATTCCTTGAATTGTACAAGGGAGCTACAGGAAACTTGACCAGATGTTGGTTATTAATGAGGACATGGAGTATGGGCAGGACTGAGAAAAAAATACAGAGACAATTTTACTCCAGCAAAGTTGAGTAAAATGACGAAAAAGAATGCCAAGAAAAAGGGGTACATGGTGGATCAGGAACGTTTTCACCACCAGTATTTCCAAGTGAAGATCATTGGTCGACATTACATACGGAGGGGCACGCGCTACCAGGACAGGGACAGTATATGTCCAGTTTAACTAAAATGGTGGTTGAAATCTCCTTTTTTCCGGCACTTTTTAACCCGGGGTCATGAAGGTTTGGGGCTCATGCTGTGGACCAGGACAGGTATAGTCAATGTCCAGTTCACACTAAAATGGTGGTTCTAAAAGACTCTTTTCCCGGCACTTTTTATTCTGGGTCATGCAGGTTTGGGGATATGATGTCGGACAGGGTCAGGTATAGTCATATGTCCATGAAACTAAAATGGTGGTTCAAAGATCCTTTTTCCGGCACTTTTTAATTTGGGGGTCGACAGTTTAATGGTCATATTGCGGTCGGACAGGGTATAGTCAATGTCCAGGTCAACTAAAATGGCGGTTTTCAAAGACTCTTTTCCTGGCACTTTTAATTTGAGGGTCAGACAGGGTTAATGGTCTACTGCAGTCCAGGACAGGTATAGTTAATGCCCAGTGAAACTAAAATGGGGGTTTGAAAGATCTTTTTCCGGCACTTTTTAATCTGGGGTCATGCGGGTTTTTGGGGGCTCATGCTGTGGCCCAGGACAGGTATAGTCAATGTCCAGTAAAAACTAAAATGGTGGTTCAAAGACCCCTTTTCCGCACTTTTTAAATCTAGGGGTCATGAAGGTTTGGGGCTCATGTGCTTTCCCAGGACAGGGATATTCAATGTCCAGTTCAAGTAAATGATGGTTAAAATCATACTGCCTTCTGGCACTTTTTAATTTGTGGGTGATGCAGGTGATGCTGTGGTGCAAGACAGGGATAGTGAATGGTCTGTGAGTTTTTTTCTGTGGCTTTTATAACATAAGTGTGTTGTAAGATGTAGACGTTTTCCATTTTGACTGTTGTGTATGTTAATTCCAGCTTCTCCAGCCTGTTTGGGGGTAAAGAATGAAGGTGTTGTTTCCTCTCCCATGACTTTAATGGTCATCGATCATGATCTTTATCATCGACCATCGAATATCTTGTCGATGATGGTCGACTATCGACCATCGACCGATGTCGATGGCCAACGTAATCGCTCAACACTATCCATGACCAGTTAGCTTTACTCTGTAGGTTGATATGATTACGGCGATACCCAGTTTATATAGTTTTTTTTTATTTTGAAGCACTTTAAAAAAAAAAAGTGTTTTATTGTGTAAAACAATATTTACGCATCGTCATCTCTTTAGAGCCATAACTTTTTTATTTTTCCGTATACAGAGATGTGTAAGGATGTTTCTTTTGCAGGATGAACTGACATTTTAATTGGTACAACTTTGGCTTTTTTTATGAGTTTTTGATCGCTTTTTATTCCATTTTATGTGCTGCAGGATCAACAAAAATCGCAATTTTGTGATTGTTTTTTGTTTTTGTTTTTTACGGCGCTCACCGTACAGGTTAATTAACATGACAGATTTATAGGGTTGGTTGTTACGCACGCGACGATACCAATTATGGGTACTTTATTTATTTTGGATCTTTTTTGGGGGCGATTGTCATTTGTAAAGGGGAAAAGGGCGGTGTACGTGTTTTTTACTTTATTTTTTGTGTTTGTGTTTTACTTTTTTTTTTTACTTTTTCCCATTTTTTCACTTTTCCTCAGTGGGGATTTGAAAACAAAAATTGGTCAGTTTGCTGTTATGGGGGTTAGACCGGGTACAATTAACTTTTATGTTGAAATGGTCCCATGGTAACTGCCGAATCCCCTTTCCCCAAAATGCATTGTGGGCATGGCGATGTCACCAGATACCCCGGTGTTTTCCTGAAAGCTTTCCGGGGAGTTGGGTAAGGGGCCCAGGGGGCGGCATTGTCCCGTCGCTGGGGGGGATCGCAAAGGAGCAGGATTTTCACTCCCCCTGCCTGGGCTTTGATTTTGGAAACCATGAAAAGGTAAAACAAAAAGGTTTAAGGTGCTGTGAGGACTGGAAAACAATGCCCTTATCTTTTGATTTTTTAGGGGAAAATTTCGTTTGCGCCAGGGGGCCAGTCCAGCCTTGGGGTGACATAAATTCCCCTGTTTTAAGTTTTTGCTTTAATAGAAAACCCAGAGTTATGGTTAGGCAACCAGGTAGCCATAAAAACCCTTTTGTGTAAAAAATCGGGAAAAATTTTGAAAGGGCTTCATCTTTTTGGGGTTAAAGTAAATTTTTTGATAAATGAAATTTAAAGGAAAAGTTTCTTTTAAAACTGTCTGCATGTTGAAAATGTTCTTTGTAGTGGGGAAAAACCCCTTTAAAGGGGTTTTTAAAACCCTTAAGGGAACCTGGAGTGGGGAGTAGCCCCGGGGTAAAAAAAGGGTTTTTTGCGGGGGGGATGCTCCGTGCCCCCCGGCCACAAAACCCGCCAGTGTTAGCGGCTGATGCGGGCTAACACCCGGCGGCTACAGCGCAGGGGGGCAGTGCCGCCCACCCGCGCTCTTTAACCTCTTAGCCGTGGCATCTACATGAATGAAAAACTGTGCCGCTCACCGTTCTTCACGGCGTTCGGATTTCCCGGGCGAAACTGCGGGGTTTCCGTTTGCTGGACATGGCGCGGGAACCCTTTTGTAAAGGGCCCTCCATCACTGCAATGTTCGTACCATTTGGGTACAGCAATGATTTATAAAATAAATTAGGTGAAATTAACGATGTCCCCAAATTTGGTGAGGGGGCCCTGGGGGGATCAATTTTTAAAATTTAAAAAAAGAAAAAAAAAATTTCCCCCACTTGCATAAAATTGGGAAAAAAAAGTGATAAAAAAATCTTTTGGCATTCCAAATGAAGGAAATTTTAAAAAGGTTCTTCGGGGCCCAAAAAAATGCACCCTCACTGTGTTTGTGGGGTTTTTTTAAATTTAAAAAAAAAGTTATTGGTTGCCCCAAAAAGGGCGCCCGGTGCAAATATCAAAAGTAAAAAATTTTTGGGGAATTTTTTTTACGGTATAAAACAAAACGGAAACCCTTTAATTTTTTGGGTTTATTGGGGAAAACGTTTCAAATGGGGAATTTCAGATAAAAATTTTTTTTTTACGAGGGATTAAATTTGCCAAAAGAGAAAAAAAAACCCACAAACTGGCAAAAGTAATTTTTTTTCAAAAAATTTGGGTCCCACTTGGAAATTTTTTTGCTTTTTCCCCCAATTAAAATTTCTTTTAGTAAGTGAATAAAAACCATTAAAAATGTATATCTTTTCCCGAAAAATAAAACCCCTTTATAGGTCAAATGTAGGGGGGGGAAAAAAAAAAAAAAGTTATGGCTCTGGGAAGGCGAGGAGAGAAAAAAAAAAACTTTGTCAACAAAAAAAATTTTCAAAAGGTTTCCCTTCGGGGGGTTAAAAATTTAAATTTTATGAATCATAATAACCATAATCCATAATAATTAACCTTTACTACCACATAACCATATAAACAATAAATGACCAAATTATCTGGGTGACAAAAAACCATTCTGTAAAAAATTTATTGGGGACAAAAAGGGAAAACCTGGGAAAAGGTCTTTAAAATTTGGTTTAAAATTTTTCCCGGCTGAAATCCAACAATAGCTGGCTAAAAAAACTGTGCCCAGTTTACAGGAAAGCCGGCCCGGTCTGGTTTTATCCAGCCCAGCTGCTGTGGTACCTGTACAGAAAGAAGAATGGAGGAGGGTGGAGAGAAGAGAGAGCAAGTTTTCCCACACCCCAGGAAAACAGGGGAAAATAGGGGAATGTGCCCCTTGATGTGGGGGGGGGGCGTATGAGTTTTTAAAGGAAAAAAATTACTGAAATTAGGAAAGTGTTATATTGACTGGAGGTCTATTAGCATCTATCTAAAGTACAGTGCAGTACGAACATCAAGAAACAGCCAAAGTGAATAGAGGAAAAATTTATTTTGGGGGAAATGATTTCCCGAAAATTTTTTGGATACTTGAAATTTTTTGGGTTTGTTTGTGCGATTTTGATCAAGGTGGGCCCGCCCCCCCACGACAAAATTTAGTTCAGATTTGGGGAAAAAAATAAATTAACATAAAAACCCCACCATTCCCTGACAAAGTGGAGGGGTGGGTGGGCACTGGGTTTAAGAAGATGTCAGTGTAGCTTCTCAACTGAAAATGTGGTCACCCTTTCTCCCGGTGGATGGGCTTTGCAGTTTTGATCAAAAAAAAAAGTTCACTTCGAAAACCCCCCAATTTTTTTAAAGTATTTAAAAAAGTAGCAGAAATTTATTTTAAAATAGTTACTACATTCACCTTGACCGTCTCTTGGTGTTTGCAGAATTCCCTGGGGCTAAAATCAGATCCCCGGGGAAAATAAGGATATTCGCCCCCTGTGGAAAATTAGCCCCCTCCAACCTCCTTGCGTTTCCCCCCTTTCTTTCCTTGGAGGTTGAAGGGGCCCTTTTGCAATCGCCACTTCCCCCATTGTCCCCGCCCTGGGTGCTTGATATTTTGTTGTGTTTTTTTATAAAAAATTTTTTAACCCGTAAGACTTTCTTTTTTTGATATTTTAACCCCTACTGCTTGGGAAAAAAAGAAAGTGAGCTTTGATTTTCTACTGGAACAGAGACGGTTTAAGGGTATTTTCACATGGTTTATCCGGTCATGCGTTGGGGAAAAAAAGCGCTCACTGCACGGGAATTTAACGAAGGGAAACGAAGCATTTCTTTCTCCCATAATTTATTATTTTACAGACCCTTCGCTGTTTGATTGGATGGCAGTATTTTTTAATTTCAGTTATTTAAAAAGTTTTTTTGGGGAAATTGTTTTGGGCATATTTTTTTTTGGGAGAAAATTTTCGTTCCAAAAATAATGCCCAAAAACCCCCATGTTAAATACCCTTAAAGTTAGACAGTTTTGAAAAATTTGGCCCCAAAGGTTATAAGAAAGTGGGCCCCAAAGAAGTTTCCCGTTTTAAATAAGGAAAAATGATTTCCAGATTCTAGCCATTCTTTATGATGTTTTGTATAAAGAAATAGTTTATTTTTGAAATTTGGGTCATTTTACGTAATTTTTTCTTTAAACCCCCCAAATTTTTACTTGCTTGGTGACATTTTTTGGGACTTCAGAACCAAAAAAAACCCGTTTTTCCCCTAGACTATGGTTTCAACATAAAATGATCATCCAGGAACCAATTAAAAATTGTAAAAGTGGAGGGAAACATATATAATAATTTCATTTGGGGAAAAAATTTTTGTCCCCCTAAAAAAAACCCCCGGGAGTAAACTTCCAGCCAAGAAATCTTTGGAAAGCTTGGAAGTTGGCAATAGCTGTCATTTCAAATGTGTTAGAATTCTTAGAAAATATATACAATTAATTAGGCTTTTTTCCCCCACCCTGAACCCATTTTCTTTGTGAGTTTCCCCCCCTTGTTTTTATCTGGATTTTGTTTCTCCAAAGTCAAAAATGCTCAATTTTTAGCAGAAAGAACTCAACACCCTCCTTTAATATTAATGAACCAAAAAAATAAGTTTGCATTCCAGAACAAACAAAATAATGCCATCGATATATATATTTTTTAGGGCCTGTTAAAGTAGCACCTCTTACCAGGGCTGTCAACCTCTATAATTTCATGGACAGTGGGTTAAAAAAAAAAGGGCTTTATTTGGGAGTGGGCCGTTTTAAAGAAATATAGATGCATTTGTGATGTTTTTGCAGCTGGAGGAGCTTACGCAGGTTATTTTGACTTTTTAATTATCCTCATTTTACAGTTACGAAAAAGTGTTAAAGTATTTTATTTTTGCACAGCAAAAATCCACAGCAAAGGACAGTATAATACATGTCCATGGGGTTTTTTAAAAAAAAACCCTTTTATGAAAAGTGAAAAAAAAATTTTTTTACAGCTTGAGGGGATATCCAAAAGATAGTACTGTACATTTTTGCGGTATTTAGTTTTAAATTATTATTTTTTAGGGTAACAAATGTCCTCAAAATATAACATCTCCCACATATTCTGTTCCCCATAAATTTTTCCCGGACACCATATTTATTGTCCAATATATCTTGCAGAGGTTTGCATTATTTACAGGCTAACCATTGGTTTGCTGATGAACCTGGTTTTAACAGGGGAAACGTGTTGAGACATATACAGAATATGGACATTTATGAGACAGATATATTGACGTATTTTTTAGGGACACTTCTTACCTTATGTGATGAGGCATTAGTGACACAGTGATGTGTATTGGAAGGTAGTTCTGTGATATGAAGAGGTTGTTAAAGAATTGGTACCGTACATTAAGTGAAGATGTTCTGCCATTTTTTATACTGCTGTTTGGTATTCTGACAACTCATCTGGGATCAAATACAAGGTAGTATGAAAAAGGCGAAGAGCCTGGAGAAAGCATGGTAACTAGTGAAAGTTCTCCTTACATAGGTTTCCTTACATAATGGTAACTAGTGAAAGTTCTCCTTACATAGGTTTCCTTACATAATGGTAACTAGTGAAAGTTCTCCTTACATAGGTTTCCTTACATAATGGTAACTAGTGAAAGTTCTCCTTACATAGGTTTCCTTACATAATGGTAACTAGTGAAAGTTCTCCTTACATAGTTTTCCTAAAATAATGGTAACTAGTGAAAGTTCCACTTGCTGAAAAAAGGACTGTCAGTAAAACTATGGTTATATAGGCAAAATGATGTGGTTGTTGGCCACTGTAACTAGATATGCTTACATCTTTATGAAGTATGTCAGATCAAATGCCAAGCCATTGGTCTCAAACAAGAGACCCATGCCCTGAGTTTGACCCCTGAGGCTGATGTCTGTGGCCTGTGAAGCACAGAAGATTCTTAGAAATCCTGAGGGATGCTGGGGTACGGCCATATTGGCCAGGACCAGAGTTTATTCTGACCCCACACTTTTAACTCTTGCTGCAGTCAATAGCAACTGTGGGATATTCTGTTCTCCATTCACACCCTGCCACCTGACAGCCTTATATCAGCAGTACTCTGCAAGCACTAAAAAATAGTCAAAGGGAACATAGGATTTTTTTAAAAAAAACATTTCTGCTACTTTGGAATATATGAAAATTTTGAGGTTCTTAGTGTACATTTTTGATCAAAACTGTAAAAGCCCATCTACCAATGTCAAGGTGACTTCATTCCAGATGGGAACCTACGCTATATGTTACCTCTCATGATGTCTGTTCACACCTCCACATTTCAGGGAGAGAAGAATCCAGCTATACCCTGATCTGATTAAATAACCATTGCAGATAGGTGGAGAGCAAAAACCAAGATGAGGGACAACCACTCCCCCATGTAAACCTCAAAATTTTCACATATTGCAAAGTAGCAGAAATGCCTTTCCAAAAAATTCCGATGTTTCCTTTGAATGTTTTTAGTGCTTGTAGAGAGCTGCTGATATTGTGTTGTGTTTGAAATGCTTTTGGCTGCCACACCAGCGTGCACCTATATACTTATTTTTCAAATTGGACATGCTGACAATATTTTTTTTTTGGACTGTTTGCTTGGGGGTGGGGTTGGCCCCCTCTTGGTTTTTGCACTCCACCCATCTGCACAGGTTTTTTAATCAGATCAAGTTATAGTTGGAATCCTCTCTCCCTGAAATATGGATATCTGAACAGACAGCAAGAGAGGTAACATGTAGAGCAGGTTCACATCTGGAATGAGATCACCTTGTCGTATGTAGATGGGCTTTTACAGTTTTGATCAAAAATGTACACTAAGAACCTCAAAATATTCATGCATTCCAAGTAAAAGAAATGCTTTTTGAAAACATTCCTCTGTTCCCTCTGACTGTTTTTAGTCCTTGTAGAGTGATATTGTGTTGTGTTTGCATTACTTTTGGCTTCCACACCAGCATGCACCTATAGACTCATTTTTCAAAATGACCGTATTTTGTTTTTGGACATAAATCCAGAGGCCTTACAACATCTTTGACATAGGCCTGCCAGGCCATGTCCGTAAGCAGGGCCTGACATACTTATTGAGAGTTGGCATAATACATCACAGTACAGTCATGTGCTGCAATTTATTATAACAGCAATCAAGCGATCACCAAGTCCAGTCAAGAAAAAAAAAGTAAGTGAAAAAAATAAAATGAAATAAAAAAAACACACACCACCTTTTTCCCCTTATAAATGGTTATCGTGCAAAAATTTTCTTTGCTGGCCACTCATTGCTAGGTGCAATCTCGCCCTGCATTTGAATGAGGAGGGCAGCGCTAGCACCATCCTACTCATTCACTTCTATGTAAGTTCCGAGTATAGCCGAGTGTGTGCGCTCAGCTATACTCGGAACTCACATAGTAGTGAATGAGATGGACAGCACTACTGCCGCCCTCCTCATTCAAATGCAGGGCCGGATCACACCTAGCAACGAGCAGCCGGCAAAGAGAATTTCTTGTAATGGGACTACCGTTTTAAGTATATAAGGAAGCACTACAGCTTCATCTATAAAGTTCAACACAAACAATAATGTAGAGGCTCTTGTGTTTGCCTTTTGTACAGTATCCATGTTTTAATACATGTACCATTTATGGGTTGTTTAATATTTTGATTCCTTCTTCTCCTCAGATATGCTTCCCAGTGGTTTAGCTACAAGGGTCGCAGCAGTCGCAATCGCAAGTCACTATCGCCACACAGATGCATCGCTGGGTCAAATAGCCCCTGGTTGCAGCGGTACAATGTCAAGAAGTCATCACACAGCCTGCACTGCTGCCAGTACTGGGTCATAGGCCTATTAAATCAGGCTTTAGGCTCATGGCCTCATAAATGCCGGAAGTGGCGCCGCAGAGTGGGCAACATGATGAACTCATGCTGCCCACCCCAGACTCAAAGAAGTGTTTGGCAGGGGACACGAGGAGAGGTGAGTACTATTTTTTTTTTAATAAGGGGCCCTCCCTGTATAACTACCTACTTACTGGGAGACCCTTATATACTAATCTAATGTGGGCTTTGTATACCTAACTACCTACTGGGAGACTCCATAAACCTATCTACTGTGGGGCTCTATAAACCTATCTTCTGGGGGCTGTATACTTACCTACCCACTGGTGACCTTATATACCTAACCTCATGTCACTGTTGCCCCAGTACCCAAAGCACCAGAGATACTGGGAAGAGCCAGGTTACCATTAGAAGTGGACCCACTAACGTGATGATACGCTTCTGAGGCGGCTGCATGCTGGTATTTTTAGGATGGGACAGGACTTATGTCTATGGCCCTTTCAATTCTAATATATCAGGCTGCAGCTGCCGATTTTACCTCAGCTAGTTATGAAAAGGGGGAGGGAGGGGTCTTATGGCTACCATTATTTTCAAAAATCATTTATTTGTTGAGAATTCAGAAATGGGCAACCACTGTAATACTTACAGTGGATGCCTACGTTTAGATTTTCAATTAATAAATAATTTTCAGAAAAAAAACGATGTTGGGTACTCCTCATGTCCCATAACCAGCCAAGGTAAAACAGACAGCTGCAGCCTGAATATATCAGAATGGAAAGGTTCATGGATTCTGGTCCCTTCCCAATCTAAAAATACCAGCCCGCAGCCACATCAGAAGTGTACCTTCACATTAGAAGGTCCGCTTCTGATGATAACCCAGCTATTCCCAGTACCCCTGGTGCATTGGGGTCATAGTGAAAGGGGGTTATTGTCAGGCTTGGGGTGACAAAAACTACTGCTGACTGACACCAAGCCCGAGCGGTAGTAATGGAGAAGCATTTGTCAGATGCCTCCATTACTATCAATAAAGTTAAAAGAAAAAAAAAACAGACTATAAACACACGCAAAAAAATTATTTAAATAAACATTCCCCAACAACAGCCCTCTGTAACCATTTTATGTAACAAAAATAGATCCAATGCTAATCCAACATAGTCCACCAAAGTAGTCTAAAAGGAAAACCTGTAAATAAACAGAAACATTACACATACAGAAAGGCATTGGCTGGGGAGCCTATTCAGTGTGCAGGGAAGTTGAGTGACACCCATTGCCCACATGTAATACCCAGCTTTCCATTGAAGGAAACTGGGTGCCACCTTTGGGAAATGGTGTTACCCAGTTTTCCTGGATTCTGCATAGGCTATCCAGCATCCAGGAAATTTGGGTGAGACATAAACAACAAGGCAAGGAGCAGGAGGCAGGGGGAGGAGGACAGCAAATTGGGATCACCTGTCGCCACCATGGAACAGTTGATAAAACCTCCCAAAGCCAAAAGGCTACAGAGGGTTCTTTAAGAAAAGTGGCTCTAGAGAATTTGTAAGTATGATCTAATGTATACACTGGAGATTCTGCACAGAGCAGATAACATATACATACACTGTGAGTCAGGGGAGTTTTATAACTCTTTTTGCTGTCATAGTAGGGATTCACAAATGTATATCACTGCTCTCCTGCTCTCTTAGATAATGCAGAATTGGTCTCACTAATACCACAGAGACAAACATGGTAAAGAGGTGGGTGGAATTGGATTGGGTAGGAACTTGTCTGAGAGTTGCTAGTAGGGATATGATAGATGATAATCTACTACAGTTTAAAGGAAGTCAGTCACTTGTATGACTATTGGCACTGACAGGCCAGTTCTAAATAGCTTTATGGTAGTGTAAAATGCGCCAGAATGTATGAACCTGTTCTTCTGCAGTTCATAAATACAGACGCAGTCTAGTGCCAATCTGACAAGTCTGGCTCAGGCACCACCTTTAACTTGGTTTGACTGCTCTAACTGTTCTGCGCTAGATTTGGCGTCAAGGAATCATAAATGTGTCTAATTCTATGAATGTGGTGCGACGCACCCAGAACGCCCCTAATCTTTGGTGCATTAAAAAGTGTCTTTGGCACATTAAAAAGGAACTTATGACACCAAAGTTTGGAGTGCACATTCTTTTTGGCTCAAAGTACACCAGAAAACTGGCACAGCCCCATTCTTCCATGTCGCCCTTAGAGCAGACTGCTTCTTGCCACTGCAAGAATAGCATGCAATGGACTGGTGGTCAGACTGGGGATCACATAATACAACTGCCCATAATGAAAGGGCACAAAATATATGTATGCAAATAAATTAGAATGAAACAAGTAAGATTGGTAGTAACTCTCTCTGACTCTGTTGCACCTCTCTCTACCATATTCTTATTTGATGACCCAGATGCAGCCACCACTTTCTACAACAACACAATCACCTCCACTCTTGACCCAGCCACCCCTCGCACACACACAACAGAACCTGCAAAATCAACAGGCAACCCTGGCACACAGACTCAACTAAGCAGCTTAGGAAAGCTTCCACATTTGCTGAACACTGCTGGAGGAAAACCCGCTCCACCGATGACCTTGCCTCATACCATCACTACATATATTTAAATCCGCAGTCACCTCTGCCAAACAGGTTTACTTCACCACTTTGACAACCTCAGACAACTTTTTAACACCTTCAACTCTCTCCTCCGTCCCCCAGCACCTCCTCACCAATCTCTCCTATCAGCAGATGATTTCACCACTCACTTCCTAAATAAGATCAATCTCATCAGACACAGCTTCACCCCACAGTCCACCCCTATACCTGCACAGTCCCCATCGCCCACCCCTATACCCACACAGGTCCCACCGCCCTCCTTTATACCCATACAGTCCCCACCGCCCTCCTCTATACCCATACAGTCCCCACCGCCCTCCTCTATACCTGCACAACACTATTCCCCCTTAACATGCTTCTCTACTGTCACTCATGACAAGCTTTCTTCTCTACTGTACAAATCCAACCTTACTATCTGTAACTTTGACCCACTGCCATCTCACCTCTTCCCAGACGTTAGTCCTGTTTTCATCCCTGCCCTCACCCATCTCTTCAACCTATCGCTAACCTCTGGCATCTTCCAATCCTACTTTAAGCATGCTACCATCACACCCATTCTAAAGAAACCATCTCTTGACCCCTCCTCTCTGTTCAACTATCACTCCATCTCACTGCTTCCATTTGCCTCTAAACCCCTTGAACAGCTCGTCTATCTTCAACTGTTCTCTCACCTCTCATCTAATTCTCTCCTTGACCCACTGCAATCTGGCTTCTGACCCCACCACTCTACTGAAACCGCCCTAACCAAAGTCACCAACGACCTAGTAACTGCTAAAGTCTCACGCCACTAGTCTGTCCTTCTCCTCTTAGACCTGTTCTCTGCCTTTGACACTGTCGAACATTCCCTCCTGCTACAAATCCTCTCACCCCTCAAAATCACGGACTTGGCCCTTTCCTGGATCTCCTGATACCTCACTGATTGTACATTCAGCATCTCTTACTCTCACACCACCTTCTCCTCCCACCTTCTCTCTGTTGGTGTCCACCAGGGGTCAGTCCTGAGTCCCTTAGTCTTCTATATCTACACTCTTGGTTTGGATTAGCTCATAGCATCAAATAGCTTTCAATACCACCTGTATGCCGACGACACCCAGCTTTACATCTCCAGCCCAGATGAAAACTCTCTGCTCTCCCAGATCCCAGACTGCCTATTGTCCATATCCTTCTTCCCGTATCCTAAAACTAAATGTGAAGAACACTGAATTCATCATCTTTCCACCATCCCACTCTATCCTCCCACCGGATCTCTCCATCACAGTCAACAGCTCCATACTTTCACCAGCTTCACAAGTCTGCTACCTTGGGATAACTTTTGACTCCTCTCTGTCCTTCACACCACATTTCCAAGCCCTTACCTCTGCCTGCTGCCTCCACCTGAAAAATATCTCACGCATCCACTCATTCCTTAACTTTGATGCTACTAAATGCTTGTCCATGCCCCCTTGATCTCCCGCTTAGACTACTGCAACATCCTTCTCTATGGCCTCCCATCTAGCACTCTCACTCCCCTTCTAACCATCCTCCATTCTGCTGCCCGTATAATTCACCTGTCTCCTCGCTACTACTCTGCCTCTCCACTCTGCCAATCACTACACTTGCAATCCTACGCCCAGCACATCCAATTCAAGTTAGTAACCCTGACCTACAAGACCATCCATAACCTCTCCCCTCCATACATCTCTGCCTTAATCTCTAGATACCTCTCCTCACGCAATCTCTGCTCCTCACAGGAGCTTCTTTTCTCTCCTCCTCTTATCAGCTCTTCACATAACCGTCTCCAAGACTTCTCTTGTGCTTTCCCCTACTCTGGAACTCACTACGCCAACTCTCCTGCACTTTCACTAGCATCAAAAGCAACCGGAAAACCCATCTGTTCAGGATTGCCTATAACCAACAATAACCAACATCCTTCTCTATGGCCTCCCATCTAGCACTCTCACTCCCCTTCTAACCATCCTCCACTCTGCTGCCCATATAATTCACCTGTCTCCTCGCTACTACTCTGCCTCTCCCCTCTGCCAATCACTACACTTGCTACCCTACGCCCAGCACATCCAATTCAAGTTAGTAACTCTGACCTACAAGATCATCCATAACCTCTCCCCTCCATACATCTCTGCCTTAATCTCTAGATACCTCTCCTCACGCAATCTCTGCTCCTCACAGGACCTTCTTTTCTCTCCTCCTCTTATCAGCTCTTCACATAACCGTCTCCAAGACTTCTCTCGTGCTTTCCCCTACTCTGGAACTCACTACCCCAACTCTCCTGCACATTCACTAGTTTCAAAAGCAACCTGAAAACCCATCTGTTCAGGATTGCCTATAACCAACAATAACCCCATTGCAACTACTCCACTCCACAAACATATCTGTCCCCCACCTTCCTTTTAGACTGTAAAAACTAATGCAAAATGAATAATAATAGTAATAATAATAATAATAATAATAATAATAATATTAGTAATAATAATATGTAAAAATACAAACAAACAAAAAACCTTATTGAATTAAAGGTTGCATTGGACCCCACAAGGCCATTTTCTTTTTACAATAATCCACATACAGGTGAAGCTCCACATTGATGTTACAACCTGAGTTATGTTTACTATTTTGTGTAATTTGTTTTGTCCTGCGCGTATCAGCCAGACAGAGAATTTGAGGAAAAAAACAGGAGCATTCATAATACTGCTCTCAATCGGCCTCTCTCTCCTGCCTAGAGAAGAGAAGGGACCATGACAGGAGAAACAACTCAGACAGCAGGACAATTTATAAGGCATATTGAGATGAGAGATAAGATAAGAGGAGTTCAGCACTTAACTCTTCCAGCTCCTTCTCATCCCCAGCATCTCTGCAGGCAGCAGGGTACTCCAAATGGAGACACTGTGCCGTGCAGCAGATTAGAAGCACTGTGAAAGCCACAAGACTCAATGAGTTAACTGAATGTGGTCAGTAGAAATAAAGGGGGTTTTATCGTTTTATCTGATGAGAACTTCATCTATAGTAGACATTTTTTCAATAAATATCAACATTGACCCTTGACCCTTGTTCAAGTTTTTAATTTCGGCCCACTGTGTATTTGAGTTTCACACCCATGCTCTCAAATATGTAAAATTAAACAAAGTAATCAGTTTAACCCCTTAACGACCCTGGACGTATGAGTACGTCCCAGGGCCGCTAGGGGCTTTGCAGGGGGAGCGCTCCGCGACCCCCCCGCACAGCCGCCGGGTGTTAGCGCCCGCTGGCACTGTTTAACCCGTCAGACACTGCGGCAAAGATGGCCACGGCGTCTGACTGAATGACGATCGGTGCTGCGCATAGCTGCGCCGATCCGACGACTGGACACGGCAGTGAAGGCTGTGAAGGCTCCCGTCACTTACATTTCCCGGTTTGTCCCACTTCCGGCCGTAGACAGGAAGTGGGGAAACCGCTATCTTTGTACACCCTAATGCATTGCCTATGCAAAGCATTAGGCTGTATTAACAATCGCGCCCCCTAGTGGTCAAGCACCATAGGGGGACTAAATGTTACAGTGAAAAAAATAAATAAATAAAGTTTTAAAGTACAAAAAAAAGTATTAAAAGTTCAAATCACCCCCCTTCCCCATTTTACAAATAAAATCATTAAAATAATAAAAAAGTTACACATATTTGGTATCGTCCATGCGTCTTTGCGTCTTCCGAAACTGTACTCCTGAACACGAATTAAGGAGACTCCTCTGTCAGAAACTATGCTGTACAGTTCCACACTCTGGCCTCGGAATTGTCTTGGAGCAACGCAGCCTTTAGAGCCAAAAAAAAGTTCTCTAGAGCAGAATAAAGGACGTGGTGGCCGCAGGGGACCTTCCGTCTTCTCTGAGTGATCTTATTCACATTGGCCACTCAAATTGAGTGTACTTCATCGAGAGACAGGAGGCGCTCAAGTCTCGAATGTAAATCGGTTAACCCAGTCTTGCTCCAGTGTTCCAAAGGCCTCCACTGCCTTCTTCACTGCCTTCCATTGAAGAGCCCATGCAAGTGGACAGAGCTCACCTGACCCAGCAATAATGGTCCTGGTGTCGTGAGGAGAATCTGTGCCAGTCCTGAGCATCAACGCAGGACTTACCCGCAACGTCCAGGAAATGCACGCACCTAGGTTACATGGGAAGGGTGCCCTTTCCATGTCTGACAATTCTGGTACAAATCTTGACCAGTTCTGGAAGCTTATTTCAATTTCCTGTTTTTCTGGACTTGGAATTTCATGGACACTTCCCTGGTGACCAAGTATTGCCACCCGGTGATCCGTCTGGACCAACCTCTGGTCATCTCCGTTAGTGACGAACTTCTATGTGACTCCAGTCAGTTTTGTACTGAACTTTTAGCTCTGCATGTGGGGGCGTTACACAAGAAGAATATCGCATTCTACATGTTTCTCCATTCATCCCCAGAAATTCTCTTGGGACTTCCATGGCTGCAACACCATGTCCTTGTGCTTAATTTGAAGATTGGTGAAGTCACATGCTGTTATCTTCCAAGCCTCTGCCTGTTTTGCCTGCTCAGTATCAGGACTTTGCTGACGTCTTTTCTGAGAAGCAGGCTGAAACCCTTCTACCTCATCGCCCATATGACTGCCCTAAAGACCTGCTGCCCGGTACTAGCTCTCCCCAGGGCAAAGTGTATCCATTATCTGTGCCAGAGACTCAGGCCATGTCCGCCTATATACAAGGGGTTTATCTGCAAGTCTTCGTCTCTTGCCGGTGACGAATCATTATGCCTCTGCATTGACTATTGTGGTCTCAATAAAATAATACCACTGACTAAATTATAAGCCACTACAATTTCCTGACATCAATCAATATCCAAAAAAGAGAAAATCATAAAACATAACTTTTATTATTAATAAATTCTGATAAAATATGACATTTCTGGCTCAGGTATACCACTTTGAAAGTGGTATACCTGTTCCAGCAGTAATGCGCCTAGAATTGCCATAGCGAAGATATAAATCTAAAGCTTCATACAGTTCTAGTGCGCTCCGTCTCCCACATGCCCCCCGAAATCAGGAACATTGCAAAGCTGTACAATGGCGTTCGGGAGGCATTTCAGTGAAGCAAATGGGGCTGCGCCTGATGTCGGGCTTAAAATACGCCAGACTTCTGGCGCAGCCCCATTCATACATGTCTCCCCTGGAATGACAGACATTTAAAAGACCTTGTAAGACTTGGAACTGGAACGGACAGATCCTTGGTGGTATATTTGTAGCAGGAATCCTGCTGTACTCCACCTAGTGGCAGGAATGTGTGACCACCTGCGGGCGCTCTGCTACTATATTTGTGTGTGTCTGTGTTTTTGTAAGTGTATGTGTATATATACACTGTATATGTATGTATATATATATATTATATAATATATATATATATATACACACTGTAAGTTTGTGTAGTACCTTGTTTGCGTAGTATTGGCCAGGTGGAAACCCTAGCCGGCAGTAAAATTGGGACCATTAGGCAAGTGGGCTCATAGACTGAGCTCTGAGTGGCACCTCTGGCTCACGTGCCATAGGTTCACCACCACTACCTTAAAGGGGTTGTCTCGCTACAAAAATAGCTTTCAAGTTGTAGGGAACACAAAATAAAGACATTTTCCAAATATATTGCTTTGTTCCTCTGTTTTCCCTAAGGAGATACAAGTGAATTTATGACCTCCCTGGCTATTTCAGTTCCCTCAGTAACAGACCTGTAAACAATTCTCTCCCTGGTGTTTGTTCTATGAGATAACAGTGAGTGACATCATCACACAGGTCATGGCAGTGTCCTTGCTGCTGAGCAGTGAAAAGCTTGATTTATGTAAAATAAACAGCACTGTAATTAGGGCTTTTGTTTTGGGGATCAGATAAAGCCTTCTGAGAGCAGTTTGAAAAGCTTCTCAGCTAATCTGATCTAATTAGCAACTGAAAGCATGGAGCACAGAGCTGTATGCAAATTAGTCAGTCTGAACCAGGAAGTGACAGAGTATTTCATTCATGCATTCTGTGAAACTCTGTAGGGAGACAACTCCTTTAAGGAATGCTCACTTGGGGTGAATACATTGCAGATTTTCTACAATGGAGTTTCATGTAGAAAATTAGCAGCAAACTATCATTAATGTGCACTAATTTACAACAGGAGTATCACACCAAAATTGCAAATAATATACAATCATAAAAATAGAGTACATGTGTGAATAAGGACTTGTACAGTTGCTGATTCAAAACAATATAATTCAGTCACAAAAACAAATGATTATTTTATAACCAAGAACATATAATCAAAACATATCATTTCATATATATGCACGCATACTTATTGCACAGATTCCTCTAGTCAAAATGCTGCCAATGTAGACGATAAATAGCTTTGATGTTAACAATAACTTCAGTACATGGCCCATTAATTATATCCTGAAATGCACAATGAACCACGTAAATTCATACCCATAGTGTGGACAAGAGGGTATGCCACCATTCTGATGCCTTTGTACTTCTTACCAGGAGCACTTTTAGGGCAGCATTACCAGCAGTGGTTCAAGCTAGAAACTTTTAATGGGTGGGGCGTTCAGATAAATTTTTGATGCCGGCCCTGCTTCTTACACTTACTTTTTAATATCAACCACTTACATCAATGCCCGGAACACTTGCTAACAAAGTTGAGCCACATTCCTATACTTAGGTTTAATGGAGCTGTTTTTTTAAGACAACTCTATTTTTAAATTAAGGTGGCCGAGATATTACAGGTTTTTTTTCTATTAGGCTGTTTCACAGAGCTTGCTCTTCATTGCCAGCTTCAGGCTTCCACTTCTTCTTCAGGCTGTGAGTGGTTCTATAGCAGTGAATGACATTTAAGCTCTACTATTCCTAGCTGAGCCTATTAGAGGGACATTCGTGATGGAGGGTTTGTAACAACAGGACACAATGCTAAAGTTCTAAAGGGTTCAAGTTTGTCCTTCAGATAAACTCCAGTGCTACTGATAAGACACAACAGAGACGTCACCATCCTGGCTACCGATGCTAGAGCAAGGAGAGTTGGGTTCTAACTAGAGAAACTTGTGTAAAAAGCAAGTGATAAGAACTGCTCTAACTACGAAAGAAAGAAAAATCAGAACATCAGTGTATTTGTTAATAATCTTTATTTATATTTAAAGGGGTTGTCTCGCTACAAAGAATAGCTTTCAAATTGTAGGGAACACAAAATAAAGACATTTTCCAAATATATTGCTTTGTTCATCTGTTTTTGTTAAGGAGATACAAGTGAATTAATCACCTCCCTGGCTATTTCAGTTCCCTCAGTGAATGACATGTAAACATCTCTCCCCCTACTGTTTGTTCTATGTGATAGCAGTGAGTGACATCATCACACAGGTCCTGGCAGCCTCTGTTTAGCTGGGCAGTAAAAAGCTTGATTTATCTAAAGTAAACAGCTCTAATTAGGGCTTTTGTTTGAGGGAACAGATAAAACCTCCTGCTAGCAGTTATTGAGAAGCTTCTGAGCTAATCTGAACTAATTAGCAACTGAAAACACAGAGTTGAATACACCATGGAGCTGTATGCAAATTACAGTTTGAACCAGGAAGTGACAGAGTATTTCTTTCATGCATCCAATGAAACTCTGAAGGGAGACAACTCCTTTAAAGATTATTTTTATTATTATTTTATTATTATTTTAATATTTATACATATTTAAAGTGAATCAATGTGTTAGATACACCCCTTTTAGTCATTGTCGTGAGTCCTGCTTTTGAAACCCTGGCAACTATGATATTGCCAAGAGTAGTTCTATACATTTCTGTATGCAGAGAAACACAATTTCATTGTGGCTATTCAAATGAATGACCAACTATGTACTAAGTTGACATATAGAATTAGGAATATGTACTCTAGTTAGCATCTCTACACTTGGACTAACAGGTGGGGGTTACAAATGGAGGACCCCCTTAAATGACACTCTTATGCCCTAAAAACACATATAGAAAGGGCTTATCTTATTATGTTAACAGCACCCAAACCCTTCTGTGCAACTTACCTGTAATACTATGAATTGTTTTAATTATAATTGGAAGAGAACCTTTTCTAGCATATTAGGAAATTACTCTATTAGCATATACTTCAAATACCCAGATGGGTCCTTTCACAAGTGGGAAAACTATCAGTAATAAGGGAAAGGAACTGCAGGGACTTCAATTTTAGTGCTCCCTCAAGCACCATCTGCAGAATAGTGGCCGTTTATGGATCCTACACTAATAAAAAGAGGACTTTCACAGATTGGTGACAACCATCACAATCCTCAACCATCAAGCCTCAAGCTCTCTCCACTCACAGTTATATTAGTAAAAGGCTTAGGGTTATTTATTCTTATTAAGAAGAGAGTGATGGCATTTTTGGTGGCATTTCCTTTTAAGTACTTCACCTACACAGATACTACCTACTTAGTCCATAGTGATCCAAAAAAAATGTATTTCTCAAAGTCTTTCCTTTTATGCAAATCCACACAATGTGTTAATATCAAGGCAGAGAACAGAACAAAGACAAAAATCTCTTAAATCTAACACAGAGTACAACTTCCGTTGTCATTATCTGGCTTCCATGAATAATAAAGGTAATGATATTCCCAGATAATTAACCTTAATAATGTGCAAACTGATATACACAGGCTTCTCTAATGGTGAAAGATTTAATTGGTATGTCAGTACTAACCTCAGCAAAGCATTTGCGAGGCAGTTTATTTTTCTCATGTCTTCCCTGTGAGGATCAGAGGATGAGAAGTAAAATGTTAACCAGAGCCAAGCATTCAGCTGAAAAGAAATAAAGAAACACTTTTTGAATTTGCTATTTTGCACCCAGCCACCTGCTGGGGAAGAGAAATTGGCAGCGGCTGTGCACACATTGAGAGGTTGTGGCTCTTAGACCCTGTCCTGATTTTCACATGCCCAAGTGAAGATATCTTGAGTGAACTAAGAGCTCTGCATTTTAGAGGCATTATTCTATCATAAGGACCTGCTAATTTGCAGAAAACAGCATTATGAGATCTCAAACACCCTCACAGTGTATGTCATTACACAGAATTAATTAGCAGGCACACAGATGAAGAAGATGGCGTTGATATCTGAACAAGCATTTTTTTTATTGAATCTACCAGTAACTGATTTCTTTGTTGCTTTTCCTCAACCAAATAGCTACAACTTGAAAGCAAATAACAAAAAGATACTAAAATGCTAAACTTTTAGATTGGAGCAAAAAGTGATCACGAAGCCTAAATACCGAAATCAGTTTAATAATACAGCATTTACTAGACACTATGTTAATGGTTGATTGCTAACGAGCTGCAACCTTTTTATTTAGTGACTAGGCATCACCCAATTCATCCTCGCTATTGTAAACTTGTAATTATAATTGCCTAGACTAAAAAAATACCAGTTAATTAACATTCTAATTAGATTTCCAGTGTTTGTTCAATGCTTAAACTAGTAAGACATCTAAATAACAGATTGAATCACATATCAGAAAAGATCTGTTCCCATTATGCACTACTGTATGTAAATAATGCTTGGAAAATAAGTCATTCATGTCAAGGTGGTTACAAGGTTTCCCTTTATTTACTTAGATGAAAGTCAAGCTATTTATGTACATTGTTTGTTGGTTTAATAGGGATTTTCCAGGAGTAATACTATTTTTGAAATAATGGGTGATTTAATGACCAGATTCTCGCAGACCTGCCTAGGCTGAATATCTTTTGGCGTCTCCCCTTGTTCCGTTCACTTTGATGACCTTCCTAGGGATACTCCCACACCTCTTTCTCTGGTCAAAGTTTCACTTTTATCTATGCCATTCATCCCTCTATTATTGATCATTGTTAACTTTGTCTTTTTTCTTTCATATTGATGATATAGACTGTAACATAAAATTTTAAGCTTCCCATTTCCTTACCTTGCCCACTGGAACCTTCAGTAGTTTAGACATTCTTCTGTAATCTAATGCCATCATTATGTTTTGCAACAATAAGGTTGCAAAGGTCTTAAGACAGCTCCCTAGTTTTACCCATCATGATATGTTTCTTTTGTGGGATGTTGGTAATAAAACACCGTTTTATAGGCTATTAGTTGAACCAGATGATATTATTTTTCAATTAGTGGCAGGATATTATTTTTCACTAATTACTTATAGATTTCAGCTGGTATCATGACTTCTCATGACTTTTTGCACCTCTCTTTCTTCATGTGTTCAATAATTTTTCCCTTTGTCATTTCTCATTATTACATATACAGTTAGGTCCATCTATATTTGGACACTGACACAAATTTTATATGTTGTACCTGTTTACTGAAACATAATCAAGATATAGTTATATAATGGACATGGACAAAAAGTTCAGACTTTCAGCCTTCATTTGAGGGTATTCACATTAAAATTGGATGAAGGGTTTAGGAGTTTCAGCTCCTTAACATGTGCCACACTGTTTTTTAAAGGGACCAAAAGTAATTGGACAAATGAAATAATTGTAAATAAAATGTTAATTTCTAAAACTTGACTATAAACCCTTTGTTGGCAATGACTGCCTGAAGTCTTGAACTCATGGACATTACCAGACGCTGTGTTTCCTCGTTTTTAATACTCTGCCAGGCTTTTGATACAGCAGTTTTCAGTTGCTGTTTGTTTGTGGGCCTTTCTGTCTGCAGTTTAGTCTTTAACAAGTGAAATGCATGCTCAATTTGGCTGAGATCAGGTG
The DNA here is from genome assembly GCA_025379985.1 of Phyllomedusa bahiana. Classification (NCBI taxonomy): domain Eukaryota; kingdom Metazoa; phylum Chordata; class Amphibia; order Anura; family Hylidae; genus Phyllomedusa; species Phyllomedusa bahiana. The sequence goes on from JAODAL010026891.1 coordinate 30,722, forward strand.
ACTGACTTGGCCATTCAAGAATATTCCACTTCTTTGCTTTAATAAACTCCGTGGTTGTTTTGGTTTTATGTTTTGGGTCATTGTCCATCTGTATTATGAAACACCCACCAATCAGTTTGACTGCATTTGACTGGATTTGAGCACACACTATACCTCTGAATATCTTAGGATTCATTTAGCTGCTTCTGTCCTGTTTAATGTGGATACCCTCAAATGAAAGCTGAAAGTCTGGACTTTATGTCCACATCCATTATATAACTATTACTTGAATATGTTTCAGTAAATATGTACAAAAAAATTAAATTTGTATCAGTGTCCAAATATATATGGACTTAACTGTATATTTAATAATGAGAAATGACAATATATGTATTGTTTTTTTCATCCTGAGACCACTTTAAAAGTGATGATGAGTGCTCCGTGTGTAATGACCTTGTAGCCGAGATTTTTGTCCAACCTATAAGTGGGTAGGGATGGACCCTTAGGGTAACTGGTTGACAGGCAAAGCAGTCTTGTGAAAACTAATATCGCTACCAATGGTAACTAAGCATTGCACGATTTAAATTATGTTCCCCTTCATCTATGGTTCCTCAGAAAATTTATAATAATTACATTTCTATAGTTCATATGTCATGCATTGTATGTATGCATGTTGAATTATACAACAATTACTTTCCTGAGTGTCACGTCTATCATTTTTTATTATGGTGATTTAACCTTTTTGTTATCTAGTTTATTTTCTCTGTGAAGTATGATTGTTACTATATTCACATATCAGATATGGTATAAGGAGGAATGAAACCTCAAATATATGCTGTATCCTTTAAACATTTTACCTTCTCCTTTATTTTGCATTCTTAATGTATATGCTTTTGCTTATCTGGACTCAATTTGGATCAAACCTCATGTACCACTTAACAGGGGCATAGCCAAAGACTCATGGTTTCGGGTGCAAAACTTCAGCTTTGGCCCTCCTACTCCCAGACAGTGGCTGTGGGCCAATACGACAAGTTACCTACTTAGCATGACGGATGTCTGCTGTATATCAAACTGTGGAAAATTATTTCTATTTAAAAGGATTGTCTAATAGAACAAAATTATTTTCAAAAGGGGCCAAAGAAAAACAAGTAATACAGATAAGGGGCATGTGAACAGGAAAAAAAATAAGTTGTGCCTCTGTTTTTTGGGTTTAGTTTTTGTTTAGTTTTTGTCCCCCTTCAGTATAGGTTTCCCCTCAGTAGGTAAGTATATAGGTCCCCCAATAGAAAATTGAAGGGAACCCTATAGGTAGGTATATATAGGGCACCTCAGTAGTTAGGTAGATATATTTAGTGTCCCCAAGTAGTCAGGTAGGTATATATAGGGCCCCCAGTAGATAGGTAGGTATGTATAGGGCCCCCAGTAGTTAGGTCAGTAGATATAGGGCCCTCAGTAGTTAGGTCGGTATATATAGGGCCCCCCAGTGGTTAGGTAGATATATATATATAGGGCCCCCCAGTAGTTAGGTAGGTATAGATAGGGCTCCCCAGTAGATAGGTAGGTATATATATAGGGCCACCCAGTAGTTAGGTTGGTAGGTATAGGGCCCCCAGTAACTAGGTAGGTATATATCCCCCCAGTTGTTACCATGTTTCCCCGAAAATAAGACACCCCCGAAAGAAAGACAAAGCAGAGATTTTGTTGAATTCCCTAATATAAGGCATCCCCCGAAAATAAGACATAGCGGAAATCATTAAAGGGTTGAAGGACCTGTGAAGGGAGGTCATGTGACTGTCACCACAGGTCCCGAACATCCAAAGGAGAGTAGACAGAAAGTACATGTAAGTAACAGAAGGATGGGGGGAGAACAGAGCAATGACACTGACACACACACATCTCACAGGATCGCTGATGGGGCATGCTGGAACTTCTAATTCCACAGGTCCCAGCATGTCACATTTGCCATCCTTTGAGATGTCACTGCAGCTGCCATAAAATGTTTTTTTTTACATACATATATCCTATGGTTTGTGACTCTAAACTTTAAGATATATATATATATATATATATATACACACACACACTAGTGTAGCATGCTATAATTTATTCATGGAAAAATAAGACACCTCCTCCTTGGGTCTTGAACAAATCACACGGGTTTTTGAATTAATGATACAACGGAACGTTGTTTTTGTTTTTGTTTGTGGGTCTTGAACAAATCACACAGGTTTCTGAATCAATGATACAACAGAACGTTGTTTTTTTTTTTTTTTTCTTGTTTTGTACATGTGACTAAAAGAATGATTTTATGTGGATAGAATTTTTTATCCTAGAGTGTCTATAGCACATATGGGAGTCCTGCTGGTATTCTTTTAGGAACTGTTTAAGGGGTCTGACCTAGGGTGCGCTCTCAATAGGTGGGGCCGCTCCTGTTGGGGCGATTACTCCGCCGAGGGGGGCAATTTTCACCCTTTGGGTCAGCACCACTATATTGGATATTTAGATTTAGAGGAACCAGCATTTCTTCCTCTCTAGGAGAACAAATTTTGGTGTTTGTTGCTGTGGGTCCTCCTTTTTGGAGGGCACTCTTTTAAGGCATATCAAGTAAAAGTTATTTTTTTAATTGGGTTTTTTTCTTCACTGTGAATTTTTGCTACAAATTTAACCCAAATAGGCAAAATTAGATTTATGTCTGTGAGTTTTTTTTAAAAATAAGACACCCCCTGAAAATAAGACGTAGCGCATCTTTAGGAGCAAAAATTAATATAAGACGCTGTCTTATTTTATGGGAAACAGGGTAAGCTAAGCTTTTATTAGAAAGACAAAGCACAGGGATGCTGTCCAAAAGGACTGAAGAACTGAAGTTTTTTTTTTACCCAGTGGAATGCTTTAAGTAATTTGAAGGTTATTTGCACAATTCATCATTGTCGACCTTCCATATCAACTGACTCTACTCTTGTCAAGCTCATATCGATGCTGATTTGGTAACCACTACAGTAGACTGAGTTCAGATGGTTAGCTTTTTAGATGCAGTTTTTGAAGGCAAAACTAAGAATGGATTAAAACAAGGATAAGTTGTAAGGAACGTATGACCAGGAAGGATAGGTAGGGGAGACAAGACAGTGAGCCCTAGCATTAGTCCAACACAGCTGCCCCTACCTACTTGCCAGTCCGACCCTAAGGCCCCGTTCACACGGCTTACTCACGCCGGATTTGCGAGCCGGATTGCGCTCGCAATTCCGGCTTGAATAAGGGGCGGGTGCGGGGGCGGTGCGGGGGCGCGGCCCGCCGGCCCCATAGACTGTCATTATCCACGGCGCGTATTGCGCCTGGATAATGTGCATGTCACTTTCTCCCCGCCCGTCGGATTCGCTGAGCGGGAAGGAGCGACGGAATCCACTGTTCTCTATGAGAACTGTGGATTACCGTAATTACTCCGACGGATTGGCGCCGTACTGCAGCGCAAATCCGGCGCGGAGTACGGCACCAATCCGCGGCGAAATAAGCCGTGTGAACACGGCCTAAGTAGCTAGCGACAACTGGGCGTTTCTCCCTGAACACAGAGGCAACATGAGACAAACATACACAGAAGAAGCATCAATCAAAAAAGGGTCAGGAACTGAGGGGCCAAATGCAATAAGAAAGTTGAGTTTCAGAAGAGCAAGCCAGTGGTCAGAAAATAAGAAGAAACAATCTCTGAAAACACCAGCCGAATCCAAACAGGCTCGTAGCAAGCACAGGTTGGAGAGCAAATGTTCCTAAGGGATGTCAGAGTTCCAGCCCAGGATGCGATTGGATCGACCCTCTGACATTCAGACCACACAGATTTCAGTGAAGAAAGAAAGGGATCTGAGTGGTGAAGGAGCTGTCCATTATCACTGGTTTAACTGTCTGCTGCCCAGAATGAAGTCAGCAAAGAACAGACGGATGTGGCAGAAATCAATTAATGCACAGACAGAAACTTATAACACCGTGTTTAGACACTGCAGTAAACATGCACAGTACCTTATGGACCAAGGACAACGCTGCAACATGGATAGGCATGGTCACGACATAAGTCTAAGACTTTCCTTGATATGTGGCCTCCAACTATGATGCATTCCTGATTTTGGCTTTAAAAACTGCACCTAAAAGCTGAACATTGAAATTCAGCATTAAAGAGCTTTTGCAATAATTCCATTTAAGCTGAATGTCTACATACAGTTTAGGGTTGTAAAATAAATTATTCATTTTTAACTAGAATAAAAGTATTTTACCTCTTTCATTAATATTGTATACCATGTTTAAAAGCATAGTATTTTGTTTGCAGGGAAACTGACATCCTTCATCTGCTGTAATACCCTTGACTAACTGGCAATACCGTTTAGTCCACATCTGTGCCAGGAGTTGGAAAATACAATTGTGAACCCAACTGGAGGACAGAGAATGATTTAAGGGATGTAAAACATGTAAGCACTGTATAAACAATTAGAAAGTGGAAAGTAGTTACATAGGATGGTGGAAACAGACAAACAACTGTAAAGTTCAACCAAGGGAACTTGATCCTATTAATCTAGAAATAGGGAACCTGTAAGACACAAAAATTTCTGCCCTAACTGGAAATGTTACCCTCCTGATCCCAAGTGGTAATCAGACTGGATCTATATTCTAACAAGAATTCTATGGGGCACATTTATCAAGACAATTGCGCCTGAATTATGGTACAATTTGTGCCAAAAATAATGATGTACATGACTGACACCACATTTATTACAGGTTTTAGAAAGTTTGTAGACATATCTGTGCCTCATTTGAAAAACGGAGTGGGGCAATGGTAAATGGGGCATCACTGGAAAAGAGGTGATGCCCCATGTCATGCGCCAAAAATACAGCAAAATTTTGGTGCAGTCAGTGGCATAAAGTAGGCCAACTTAAAAATGGTATAATGGTTTTAACATGCACAAGATTTATAAACACTATGGAGAACATGTATGAAAACTGACAGTCAAACGTCTTGGTAGATTAGTGAAACATCCGACAGTATGCATGAAAGTGTCGCACGGTTGTTCAAAAATGTGGTGCATTGTAATACACATTGTAAGGAATGTATATAAAGACTCAACAGAATTCCTGACATCCTAAACAATCTCTTATTGCCAATAGGCAAATAAATACCAATTCTTTCCCAAATAACACCACTAAAGTGAGAGAATTACATAATATACAATTAATCTAAAATTATACCATATCAAATTATATAATATCATATTAAATTGTAAAACCAATACAGCATCTACGATTAAACCTCTTTTCAATGTGGTAGTTACAGTTATCGTTGTATTATCAGAGATTACAAAGACATCACAGCAGGGTAAAAATAAAATAAAAGCAGTTAGAACAGAATCTTAATGAATATAAAGTATTGCAGTGATGTTGCTTGGCGAAATTCAAGTCTCAATGGGACCTCAGGTGTCGGTTACTGCCGTCTGTAGAATATAGACTAAGAGCATTCCTAAAATTTCAACAGTGATTTATATCTGATTAAAATGTGTTTAATTTAATATAGGAAAAATAAAATATATAAGAAATAAAATGATAAAAATGTTGATAAAAAGTGTACACAGCATGCAAAATCCTGAGCTACTGAGCCACTCGCCTACATTTGGAGGAACAGAAAAATTAACTTACGATCTAAAAGTATAAAAATATATATATTCTATGATCTTACAAAATATGAAGAAATTTTATAATTACATAATTAATTTTTTATTACAAATACTCAAAAATGAACTGTGCATTAGTCTCTATAGAGCAGAGTAGAAAAAAATATTAGGATACAGAAGAAACTACAGGCAATCCCTGGTTTACAAAAGTTGAATTTGTATTTAAGTCAGAACAGGTACATTTTTTTTTTTGTTTCGGATACTGCAGGAAAGGGTCTTCACATTTGTTCTGCTGTCTTTGCCCTTGTTTAGAATATTTTACCTCACTGTCTGTCTCTCATGTACTGTTGTGGAATTCTGGCCCTTGTAGTTCCACAGGTACTAGCTGCTGTGAAACATGGAACTACAAGTGCCAGCATGCCACAGTATCACATGTTAAACACATGTACTCATCAGCTACCATACAATTAGTCCATGTGCAGTGTGGCATGCTGGCACCTGAAGACGGAGGTTTCCAGCAAAAAGTGGGTGGAAGATAAAAAAGAGCTGCTTTGTCGTGCCAGTCAGATTGCCCAGTGGGCAAAGGAAAGGAGGTTTCAATGTTATTATGGGGCGTGACTCAGGATGTAAGTGTGGGTGGTCTAGATAATTACATTTAAGGGGTTATAAGTTTCACACGGTGTATTGCGGCGCATACAGTACACGCCGCCATACACAGCATGTTTCTGGAGCTCGCACTGATCAGCGCGTACTCCCGAGGCATGTGGGGGGCAGCAGTCCACCAGTCCCATAGACATGCATTACTCGCGGCGCGTAATCGCTGCGAATAATTGACATGTAATTTATCTCCCCGTGCGTATGATCGTATTGTATACGTGGAGGTACAAGGCGTAATCCATAGTTCTCTATGAGAACTATGGATTACCGTAATTGCTGCGCGTATCTAGCTGCGTATTAAGCACAAATACACGGCAAAATGCGCGCCGAAATTACACCGTGTGAAAATACCCTAATGATGATTGACAGTTGTAGCTTTGTATCTGTTGCAACATTCTAACCACAAGATTGAGACGGACAGTTGGAGGGAGAGCATTGTGACATATATAGAAAGAGATTAGATATATGTATTAGATATATAGAAAGAGAAACATTTTACCTATGAATGACACTAATGGCCTAGTTGGCTTTTGTGACATGAAACAGTAGCTCTACCTTGTAGCGGTGATAGGAGAGTTAATTTCTGTGTATTTGTAATCAAAATGAATTATTTTGTTTGTATTTTTTACGAAATATATCTTTTTAGAATATAAGTTAGCTTTGATTCCTCAAAATGTAGATCAGTAGGTCAGGATTTTGCATGCTGTATAAACTTTTTATCAACATTTTTTAAAAATTCTTATATACTTCATTATCTATATATTAAATTAAACAAAATCAGATATCTATCACAATTGAAATATAATTTTCCTCCTTTCAGTCAATATCCTACATATGGCAGTAGCTGAGACTTGAGGTTCGCATAGCAACATCACTACGATACTTTAAACTCACTGAGATAATATTTGACTTTTATTTTATTTCTACCCTGTTGTGATGTTTTTGTAATCTCTGATAACACTGCGATAATTCTGTAATTACCCAAAATGAGAACAGGATTTAATGTAGATGCTGTGTTAGTTTTAGTTTAACATATAATTATTTATATTATATAATTTTATATTAATTTTGTATTATATAATTTTATATAGTTTTATAATGTTCATAAGTTAGTTTATATTATTTTAGTGGTGTTAGTTGGGAAATTATTTATTTTTTTGGCCTATTCGCAATAAGAGCTCATCTATGACAACTTTGGGCTCAGCCCAATTGACATGGATTAGTCTGACAGTTTTGCACGTTCCCTAAAAATTGGCGCAGTCAAAATTGTCGAGGATGTCGGACTTGTGTCCGTTTTTGCCGCACGACATTTCATACATATGTCAGACAAGGCTAACGACAGCTTTTATGGCAGTCATCCTGCCATAAAAGTGGCACATTGTTAGACTGTCTTGTCTAATTTAAAACTGTCTTAGAGCTAGACACTTTTGATAAATCTGCCCCTATATGTCTTCTCAAGACTAAGCAAATTTACTTATTTTAACTTTTTCCTCATAACTTATATAATCCATGCTCCTTATCAGTTTAGTTGCTCATCTTTTTACTCATTTAACTCCAGGGCCTCCTTTCTATGAACTCATGTCGATTGACTGCATATTCCGGGAGTGAAGGCCGCACCATTTTTAGAGTGGTAATATTACCTCCCTGTTCCGGCCGTAGACAGGAAGTGGGGAAACCGCCATCATCGTACAGTCTAATGCTTTGTCTATGCAATGCATTAGACTGTATTAACGATTGCGCCCCCTAGTGGTCAAGCACCATAGGGGGACTCAATGTTACAGTAAAAAAAAAAAAGAAATCAAGTTTTAAAGTACAAAAAAAAAGTATTAAAAGTTCAAATCACCCCCCCCTTTCCATATTTTACAAATAAAAACAATAAAATAATAAGAGTTACACATAGTTTGTATTGCCACATCCGAAAAAGTAAGATCTATAAAATTATAACATCATTTATCCCATATGCTGAACACTGTAGAAGAAAAAAATGCAAACGCAAAAATTGCGTTTTTTTGGTCATTTTACGTCACTTTAAAAAGGATGGAAAAAAGGATTAGAGAAAAAAAGTGACTTGGTCCACAAAAAAGCCCACCGCGGTTTGACAAAAATTTCAAAAATAGAAAATATTTGGAATTTTTTTTACAGTACCAAAACATAACGGAAACCCTACATGTTTGGTATTGCCGGATGCGTATCAACCTGTAGAATACAGATAACACATCATGTTTACCGAATAATAAACTACGTAAAACAAATGTCTCGCAAACCTGGCGCAAGGACGTTTTTTTCACATTTTGCCCCACTTAGAATTTTTTTGCCGTTCCCTAGTATATTCTATAATAATATGAATAACACCACTAGAAAGTACAACTTGTCCTGCAAAATAAAAGCCCTCATATGTCTATGTAGGTGGAAAAATAAAAAAGTTATGGCTCTGGGAATGCGAGGAGGGAAAAACGAACATAAAAAAAAAAAAAAAATAGGCCTCGCCGTTAAGGGGTTAATATTGCTGGCCTTTGCAGCAGCTGACTGACATTGTTCTGTAGTCTCTAATCTACAAATTCATCCAGATCCTCATAAGCATGCAATTCTCCCAGTTTATCTCCCCCTGGGACTCATGATGCCTGCAGGTTATTGGTACCCAGATGCAGAAGTTTACATTTATCCACATTGAACCTCATTTGCCAAGTGGATGCCCAAACACTCAAGTGGATGCCCAAACACTCAGTGTGTCCAAGTCTATTTGCAATTTTTGAACTATACTACATAGCATTGTATCATCTAAAAATATGAATGGTGCTATTATTCGCATCTTACGCATCATTTAGAAATAAACTGGACAACTGAAGATCCAGTACTGAACCTTGGGGTGGAAAATTTCAGTGATAGTAGATTGCCTTAAAATTGCAGCATTAGCACAATTCGCTTGAGGCCTCAGTGTGTCCCAGTGAGGAAAAAAAATTCCTCGCACTGAATTTGCACAGTTAATGGCACATTTGTGCCTCGACTTGTGTGTGTTGTTGATGCATACTTAGCTAGCCAGTTTCTGCAGTAGTAAGTATACCAGGTGGAGAATATCGCTTTACGTAATGGCCATAAAGAACAATATAGCTGGAAATACTTTTTAGTCTAGAGTTGTGTGCATTTTTTTAGCCCAAAGCAAGGAGTGGGTCCAAACTTAAAGAATCATTTTTCTTTCCTTTGCATCTACTCTTATGTTTAGATCAGAAAAACTGCTTTAAAAATTGCCATAAAAACTACATGTGTGATTCCACCCACAGTGAAAAGAGTTTGGATGCTGAATTTTCTTTGTGACTGGGGACAGTAAATATATTGAAACCATCAAAGACATTGTTGAGAATGATATGATGGTGGTCACGAGGAACTTGCTAGAATATTAAATCATAACTTACTGTAGATTGCAATATTATACTGACAGAGAGATAGTATATAAAAATGGTTAGTTGGGATGGTCACAGACGTTAATTATTTTAACTCGCAATACTGAAATCATTAGTAGATACCATTTTGCATATACATTTCTATTTAAAATAAATCATTCTTGCTCTTAGAATGTTACGATGTTCTTTCTCCTTTTATTAGGTCATTTGCTATAACTCTAGGATATAAATTGACATCCACTACGTCTTTGGGAGTAAGGTTCCATTTTTGCATTAGTCTTGTTATTAACCTATACCATCTGTGGGCAAAGTTGCATGAATAACTTTAATCTTTGATTAAATGAAAATAGACTTTTACAAGGATTCCACATTACTGAAAGCTTATTTCTATTTTATCAGGCATAAAAAGAAACTCAAAATGATAGTACAGTCATATCCTCTCAATGTTACATATACTAGAGGGGGGTCATTGATCCAGGGATTTTTCTGATTGCCAGATTGGAGTCGGGAAGGAATTTTTCCCTAAAATGAGGACACTTGGCTTTTACCTCATTGGGGTTTTTTGCCTTCCTCTGGATCAACACCTTAGCACAACAGGCTGAACTGGATGGACGTCTCGTCTTTTTTTGGCCTTACAAACTATGAAACTACAGTATGATTTAACAGAGGGTAGTCATTGTGTACTACAGGATGGTGATAGAGCAATCATGATTATGATGAACATATATACAGGTATATATGATGAATATATATATATATATATTATATATAATATATTTTATATATAAAATATATATATATATATTGTAATATACAGTACATATATATGATGTTTACTCACTGTTCGGCTGCCATCTTGGACCGGCCTGGGGGTCATTTAGCTCACTTCTGGGGTCGCCGTCCTGTGTTGGAATGGTTTTGCCATCCAACATATGTCACACTGACACAGGCAGTAGTTTCAACACTGGCCTCAGCGAGCTTTACTCAATCAGCATATAACAGCAGGTCTGTGCAACTGTACAGCAAACAAAATGCAAACAAAAACCTTGGCCGTCTAGCCACTACTACACACATAGAGTCCCTCTCTAACATGGTCTGGATCTGGCGTCCAGCCCTACCAATATACACCTTGGCCAATCTCCTACTGGCTATTTATGGCTTCCCTCAAGCCTGGGGGTAAGAGCCTCTCCTCAGCTCTTCTGCCGCTCCAGATTCTGGATCCCCTGGACACCTGGAGTAAACGTAGGAATTGCAACCCACCCAATGCTATCATCTTCTGGGAAAGTCAACTCATCACTAGCTGATAGCAGCCATGCTAGCTACATGTCTCAGTAACCTAAGGTCGACCTGTCACATATCCACCCCTTTGATAAAGGCCGTAGGTCTTTTTTACATTGCACAACCCTTCCCCCAGGATCAAAGCTCTTAGTTTGGGCCTCAGATACCTCTTCTTCTTTCTTTGTGCTAGCGCTACTTTGGCACACTATACCTCTGTGCCATCCATAACCTGTAGGCCAATAATCATGGGGTTATGGCTGACAATTGCTACATCTAGGAAACCCCTGTGGATTATTTCAGCCTCTTTACTGGGTGCATTTATAATGTCTGAGCACTCACTTGTCCATCCATACAACAGCAGGGAGACCACATTCATGGTCCATTTTCTACCCTTATCACTCCCTTTTGATTGTTAAAGGTTACTGGAAATCCATGAGCTTTACAGCCCATAACGGATTTGACTATGGTACCATCTCAGCAGGCCTACATCTCCCACGGGGGGGCCAAGATCTTGGAAAAAAAAGACCCCCCCCCACAACCCTTGCATGCAACTACGTTTTTCAAGTCCTTTTTTTTACAAAAAAAATTACCTGACACCTCACCAGTGTCAGAGGACACATTTTTCGGAAACCCTTTAGGGTGGCTTTTCTATCACAACCCTCGCAGAAAGGGGTGGGGGGAGGGGTTTTTTCCTTCACATCCCCTGAAAAATATCCAAAAGGAAACTCTCGCTTCTCCCAGGGCCCCCCCTGCAGTTAAAAAACCATAATTCACATTTTGGCGCTGGAGTCAATGGCAAAACACGCTTTAAAAGGGGGATTGAGTCATAGCAGCCTGGTACTCCTTACTTTTCTCCTTCTCTTAAACCTTTTTAACACCATGGGGGTGCAGCCGGGGGCATACTACAGAGGGTGCAGAGTTAGCAGTCCCGCTAACCGGGCCCAAACCCCCTGGGGGGCCCCCAAAAAAGCCCTTCTGCCACAAAGGAGACACTGATTTGTAAGGGCAATGCAGCGGGGGGGCCCCATTTCACTTTTTCACCAGGGGGCCCGGATTTTTTAAAAGTTTAGCCTTTTGGGGAGCGGACTTTGGGCTGCAAATGGCCCCTATCTGTAGGTGGCCACAAACCACAGGACATAACACCTCTGTGATACTATTAATATTTTTCTCCATAACCTCTAAGGAGAATTTATCAGCTGTCTAGCCCCGGCCCACCTTTTTCAACTAATTTTCAAACCGTCAAACCCCCTCACTACGCCTGAGAAAACCCCCCTTTTTTTTTTTTCGGGGTCAGCACCGTTTTTTTTTTCACTTACCTTTCCATGCAACCCCTTTTTGGGACCATTGGCAGAAAAAGTTAACAGGCTACAGAAAAGCATTGGAGCAAGTGAACTCAGGTTTGGAATTAACGGGTTCCAGAAAAAAAAATTTCTTCATTCTCTCCCCCGGGCCCAAACCCCCCTCTCCCAAAATTGCCCTTTTTTTTATTTCAAAAATTTTCACCAAATCTTTCCCCAAAAAAGGGGGGGGGCCCAAAAAATTCCCCTTTTTAAAGGAAAGGGAAATTTCCCCGTTTTTTTTTGGAAAATTTTTTAAAATTTTTTATGGGGGATTGGGGGCCCCGGGTGGGAACAAGGGGGGTTTTTTTTATTTTAAAACCAAATTTAAAAATTTTTTAAAAATTTTAAATAATAAAAACCCCAAACCCAAATTTAAAACCCCCCCTTTTAAAAAAAACCCCCCCCCAAAAAAACCCCCCCCAAAAATTTACCTTTCAAACCCCCCTTTTTTTTAAAACCCCCCTTTTTTTCCTTTTTTTTTTTAAAAATATAAAAAAAAAAAACCCCCCCCAAAAAAACCCCAAAAAAAAAACCCCCCCCCCCCCCCCCCCCCCCAACCAAAAAAAAAAAATAAAAAACCCACCCCCCCCCCCAAAAAAAAAAAAAAAAACAAAAAAAAAAAAAAACCCAAAACAAAAACAAAAAAACACCAAAAAAAAAAAAAAACCCCCCAAAAAAAAAACCCCAAAAAAAAACCCCCCCCCCCCCACACCCCAGCCCCCCCCCCCCCCCAAAAAAAAAACCCCATTTTCCTATATATACCTTTTTTTTTTTTTCCCCCCCCCCCCCCCCCCCCCCCTTTTTTTTTTCCGCACGGAGCGGTGATGCGGCACGCTTTCATGACCAGTACCCCCCTTTAGGTTCTCCCTTTCGAGGAAATTGCGGAGCAAGGGTCAGGTGACAGATTGGACTAAGGCTCCCAGGAATGGTCTTCGAACCCGAACCCTTTGCAGTCAATAAGAATGAATCGTTTCCCCCTCACCAACTTTACAGCAAGGACCTCTTTGACTTAGAAAACGTCATCAGAATTGGCCACAGGAGATGGAGACGCGGAATTTCGGGAGAAGCGATTAAGAACGAGAGGCTTGAGTAGAGAGACATGGAATGAGTTTGGGATACATAGCTTAGGAGGCAGACGGAGATTCTAGGACACCAGATTGAGATGCTTGATGACTGAAAACGGTCCCAGAAACCATGGACCCAAAGTGACACAGGGCAATTTTAGTTGGACATATCTGGTTTAAAGCCAGACCTTATCTCTGGGGTTGAAGGTGAGAGGAGGTCTTTATCTCTTGTCCGCCTGGAACTTGGTAAGTTGTAAAGTCAGCAGAAGGGCCCGATGAGTGTCCTTCCATACAGAATTAATGTCCTGAATTTGAGCATCCACGGCAAGGACATCAGACAAGGTGAAGAGAGGGAGGGGTGGAAAGGGATGTTGCCCATAAACAATATAGAAGGGGAAGGACCCAGTGGATTCAGACTCCAGCGAATTATAAGAATGGCTTGCGGGAGATTTAAACATGTGTGAATGGGGTTGCGCCTGATTACGGGCTGAAAAAGATACCTATAGCGCAGCCACTGTTCTACACGACGCCCATCTGGCCCCCCCCCCCCCCCCCCCCCCCCCCCCCCACCGCCCGTTTATACCTACAGATTACAAATTCTTATGCTTCAATTTTTGTGCATTTAGCAGACATACAGGCAGTAGTGGTATGAAACCATTTCAATATTTACAGCAAGCTGAACCCACTTCTGGAGCAGTCCTCTTTACATCTGAGAACATATCCATGGGTTACAATAGCGGATTATTATTAATTTATGATGTGCATGGTTTGGAGATAAACAGGATCCTTGTTATGCTACTATGCCTAAACTTGCAAAATTGAAAGGAGTAAATAGTGGTGTGACTAATTTAAATTGTGAACTACTGTTTGGGCACATGGCAAGGCACACAAGGGAGGGAGTGCTATATGGGGTTTGAAATGCAGATTTTGGTGGGTTCCATGTTGCATTTGCAAAGCCCTCAAAGTACCAGAACAGATGAAACCTTCCAGAAGTCATCCCATTTTGTAATAAGCAGCCCTAACAGAATTCATCAATGGTTGTATTGTGCATTTTAGGCCCATACAAGTTTCACAGTTTTTTTGAGCTTTGGGCCATGAAAATTGAATCCCACCTCTCAGCAATTTAGCAATTACTTTTTTGTTTTTTCATTTTTCACCATATAGTATAAATGACATGATAATTTTACTATGTGGGTCAATACAGTTACAATATCAATTGTATATATATTTTTTTGTTTTACTGCTTTCACACAATAAAAATTGTGTTTTTATATTGACATATTCTGACATCCATATCTTTTTTATTTTTCTGTATGTTGAGATAACTTGTTTTTTGCCAATCCTGGCAGTGTTTTTTATTTTTTTACAACAGTCATAATGTGGTATAAGTGACATGTTAGCTACTTACAGTGATACTAAATGTATTTATTTATTTTTTTGTTTTACTGTTTTTACACAATAAAAACACTTTTATTTAGAAAAGCATTTTTTTTTTGTATATGGAACTGTGTAAGGGCTTGTCTTTTGCAGGATGAGTTGACATTTTCACTGGTGTAGTTTAGACGGAAACAATACTTTCTGATCATCTTTGAATCCATTATTTGGGAGGCAGTGTAGGGATCTCATTGGCTGCAAAAATCACATGACCGTCTTGGGTGTATGTCACTGTATCACTGAATCACCGTATCACTGTATGTCACTGAACCCCATTTCGACCTTACTCTCTGTACTGAACACACTGCTGCCTCTGTGTTCTTGTTTGCCAGCAGGCAGAAACACTATTTTCTAGCGATTTTACAAAGGAAAAGCTGCTAGTTAGATTAGTCAGGGGGAGGGGGACAGCTAGCTTAGGGAATCATACACATCAATAGTTAGGGAGTTTTGTATAGCTTTTGTATAGTTATTTGCCAATTTGCCAGTTTCAAAGTATAGGCATTTAAAAACACAGTTGATTTGCTGTCAGGGTTCATCCATAAGACCCCATTTCACAGATATTCTATAGAAAAAAATCTATTTCTACTCCAATTTGCCAGTTTCAAAGTATAGGCATTTAAGAACACTGTTGATTTGCTGTCTTTGCAGTACATTTCTTCAATAAGAGATTGCGAACAAATCTTGACCTTTTTAATATTTATATTTTTGAACAAGGAGCGAACTAGAGGTGGTAAGCGAGCATGGAGGGTGTAGGACGTGGAGCTAGAGGTACGAGACATGGCGCTTCTTCCAGTGTTCTGGACAACACACAAGTAAGCACATCGTCAGTTGTAGGACCGTCAGACCGGTCATCGCTTGCTCGGCTCCCTGTGTGTCTGATTACTGAAGAGTGTTGCCAATCTGTTCTTCAGTGATTAACACAACTTGCATTGAGTGGTTTTACCTCCTCATCCTCTCAGTCAAGGCTAAAAATATGGTTATCATCATTGTCATCATCAGATCAACCTGAAGCAAACACAGCCCAAATGTCACCCAATGTACAGACCACTGTGGATAATCCATATCTGAAGACCTCTTTGATAACACAATGTGGTTGGGGTCAGAAGGCATTTCAAAAGATCAAGAGGCCAAAGAGGATGATTTGGTCTGCTCTGATGCCCAATTGCTGATACACTTAGAGGAGGAGAAAGTCGGTGCGTCGGCAGAAATATCAAACGGTCAGCGGTGCCTCACAGTGCCTATGGCTTCTAGCCCGCAGCTTGAGGATGTAGACTGTCAGGAAGAGGAAGTCACCTGCAATGATGATGACATTGCAAATCCAATGTGGTCTTTTGAGCAGCAACTGGCAAGAGCATCAGTGGAGGAGGAGGATGATTGGGTAGTGTCAGTACAGGTCCGGCCTCAGAAAGGGAGAGGGTGGTCGCACATGTCCGCTGACATTAATCTGCCAGCCATGGTCAGTGGTGGCATAGGGAACACCGCTACTAGGTTTTCACCGTAGAAGAGGTCCAGGACCTGTGAAGTCTGGGCCTTTTTCGATCAAGCCTCAGATTCGCCAACCGACGTCATATGTAGGATTTGCCGTCAATGCATCAGTAGAGGAAAGAATCTAAAGAATTTAACCACCACCAGCATGAACAGGCACATGCATGTAAAACATGAATTGCTGTGGAAGTATCACTTCCAACCACCTTGACATATTCTGCCTCCACCACTTCCA
Source organism: Phyllomedusa bahiana (assembly GCA_025379985.1). Taxonomy (NCBI): domain Eukaryota; kingdom Metazoa; phylum Chordata; class Amphibia; order Anura; family Hylidae; genus Phyllomedusa; species Phyllomedusa bahiana. The sequence goes on from JAODAL010026891.1 coordinate 47,234, forward strand.
AACCCAAGCGGTCCTCTGCTGCCGATGTGCCAGAGCAGCATAAACAAGCACCATCCCCAGTCCCAGACACTGTCAGTCGATTCCCATCACCAGCAACACAGTCTACACCTTTCCTTTCCCCCAGTGTGACCTGCACGCCATACAGCAGCCAGTCCACCAGCCAGCCTTCTGTGTACCAGGTGTTTGAGCAGAAGAAATGCTTTCATCCCAGACATCCCAAAGCCAAAAGCCTGAATACCAGGCTGTTGGCCTTGGAAATGTTGCCTTTCACCTGGTGGACACAGATGGGTTCCACCACATCATGGACATGGCATGCCCCCAATATCAGATGCTGAGCAGGCATTTCTTTGCCAGAAAAATTGTCTCTGCCCTGACTGGCCACATTGCAGAAAAGATCTTCAGCGCGTTGGCTGCATCTGTGTCCAGCGTAATGCCATTATGCAGTATGAAGTGTCGCATGGCTTCACAAGCAGTGGTGCGGACCTCGGGGTGTTGAGCCATAGAGAGTGGAGGCAGGTGAAGGATTTCTGCGACATCCTTGACAGTTTTGAAGCCGCAACCAAAATGGTCAGTCAGGACAATGGCGTTGTTAGCATGACCATTGTCGTCATATTTTTACTGGAACAGGCGTTAGACTCTCTGCGGCAGCAGGTCCCGACAGTGATGGAGGAGGATGAGGCGGACACAGAGCCTTACTCACCGGAAGCTGTAGAAGGCATGACTGTTTTCCAATTAGATTGGTCTTCTTTATGCAATGGTTCGAGGTCCAGGGCGGGTGCAGGACGGCAGTTCAGCTCACAGAGTAGAGGGCATGACGCTAGCCAGGCCTTTGGTGATGGGGAGGATGATGAGGCGGGGTGGACATCTTTTCAGTTAGCTATTGAAAGGAATGAATTATTTTAGGTTGTGAATTTTTTTCTGTGACTCTTAGAGCCACATTGTCTTCACTAAGTTGTCACTAAGTTGTCTTCACTTATCCATTTTACTTTTATGGAAGGTAATTGCAACTTCTCTTCACCCTTGTTAGTATAAAAATTAATCTGAACATCATCTCCCATTGACTTTAATGGGGTTCAGCGTTCGGCCCGAATTTTTACAAAATTCGGTGTTCGGCCCAAACTTGAATTTTTTTAGTGCTCGCTCATCACTAGTCATAACTTTTTAATTTTTCAATATACAGAGCTGTGTAAGGGCTTTTTTTGTGGGATGAACTAATGTTTTCAATGGTACCAGTTTGAGACTTATATGACTATTAAATCCATTTTTATTCCATTTCATGTGCAGTGGGATGAACAAAAATAACAATTCTGCCATTTTTTTTTACGGCATTCATCGTGTGGGTTATGTAACATGACAGATTTATAGGCTAGGTCATTACGCATGCAGCAATACCATGGCGTGGTGATGCCATAGTAAAACACACACCGTATTGCGGTGCGTAAAGTACATCAATTGAATGCTCCTGAGCATGACTGGCAATGCGCATTCCGGATCATGCGCATTGGAGCTAGACTGCCGGAAGCAGGGCATGGTCCCGCTCTGATGAGTGGCGCGGATGCCGAGGAAGTACCGCTGTGATTGCGCTGACATTATCAGGAGGTCAGGGATAGGGTATCTTGTAGTAGCAGAAGTTGATACAGCAACTGGAGGATGAAGGACCAGCTAAAATTTCAAGGCTTTATTGAAAAATTGCAAATCTCCATAAAATATCACGTAGCATCCCCCACAACAAAGGAAGAATAGCTGGTTGTGGTTAACGCGTTTCGGGTGTGAAAACACCCTTACTCATAACAAAGAAAGAATTGTAAAATCGACATTTATATAAAACCAACAATGAGATGGTACAAACTCACCTGTGACCCCCAACAAACCCCGCGAAAAAAACGCCGAACGAAAACTTGGGGAATCCCTTGTGTACCGTAAGTGTGTCACGGACATGCGCACAACAAATGATCTGCCAGGTAAGGGTACTGGCAGATAATTAAATGAACCAACACTAAAATAGTGAAAAAAAAGAGGGAAAAAAAAACGGGGGGGCACGGGGAATACAGAAAACCGCATGAACCACAAACATAAACAAAAAACCCGACAGATATTATAAAACATATGAAAAATAAAATCAAAAATAAAACAAAAATTTTTTTTTTGCGTTAAGACCCTGAGGATACGTTGTGTTTAGCATTAAGATCTTGGCCACCGATGGGGCAGTACAGGGGGTACTACCGTACCGGGCCCGAGTGATCGGGGGCCCACCGCGGCCCGCTACTTTTTTGGGGCCCGCACACAGGCCTCCACGTTGGGGGCCCGCCGCGGGCCCTGTTGGCGTAACTGGCAGCGGGCTGTGAGCTCCTTCACGACGCTGCTGCCTCCCTCCCCCACACAGCCTAATAACTAATAGGCTGTATGGCCGACGAGCTCCGGAAGATGCCCCCCGCGCTCCGGCGTGATGACGTCACGTGGGCAGTGTCGGGGAAAAGAGGGGGCACTTTGGGCCGGGGAAGGGGAAAGGGTAATAGGTAAGTAAAGTGTTATTATTTTTATTAAACCGCCTGAGGGAGCAAAAAAACCCGGGGACCTATGTCCACCGAGGGGAGCTATAACCGCTTGAGGACCTATGTACCAGCCTGAGGGGGGCATAACCTGCTGAGGGAACCTAAATCACCAGGGGAGCATTACCTGCTTTAGGGGAAACCCTTAAACCCGCCTGAGGGGAGCTATAAACCGCTTGAGGTACCTAAGTACCAGCCGAGGGGAAAATATAACCTGCTTTAGGGGCCTAATAACACCTCCAAAAAGGGGGGATACCACCGCCTGAGGGGAGCTGTATACAAACCGCCTGAGAGGGGGCCCCAAACCCCCTGCCTGAGGGAGCTGCTACCCCCTGCCTAGGGGGCCATATACCACCTGCCTGAGGGGAGCTTTTACCACCTGCCTGAGTTGCTTAAATTTCCACCTCCTGAGGGGGCCTTATACCCCCTGCATGAGGGGAGCTGTATAAAACCCCTTACCTGAGGGGGGCTGCATACCCCCTGCCTGAGGGACGTATACACTGCCTGAGGGGGGCCCATATACCATCGCCGAGGGAGCTTAAACCACCTCCTCCTGAGGGAGCATAACCACCCGCCTGAGGGGAGCATATACCACCCCTGCCCGAGGGACCCATATATCCGTCTTACTGAGGGAGCCCATAAAACCCTGCCCTTTCTGAGGGGGCCCATATAAACCTGCCTACTGAGGGGGCCCATATATTCCGCCTAACTTAGGAGGGAGCATAAGCTTCTAAAAAGGGGGCATGTACCTAAATAAGGGGCTTTTTGAAAAGTGGGAATCTAAATGTGGGGAAATTCGCAGAACGAGTCGGGGCCAGAAGAAGCATCCTGGAATCGGGACCAAAAGGAATAAACAAGGGAAAGACACCATTTCCCTCCCACGGGTTCCTGGCCCCGGGCACACTCGGCGGCACTGGGCCTGTTGGTGCCCCCGGGAAAGACGTTGATACCTAGCTGCAAGACATTCCGGGGGCGTCCCAGCCACTTCTCCTAGAAGCGGGTAAGAAAACACACATTCACTTCTTACACTGAAAATTATCTGAGGGGGCAAAAAGTTTGCTGCTTTAAACTCTTTCCTTTCCTGTCTGGGGTTTTCCTCCTGCAGAACCTTCTGTCCAACTTTTTACAATACAGAAAGTTTTGCAAAAAGATGGTTTTCTCACGAAGGGCGACCTACCCCAACCTAGCAAACTACAAGAGGTGGGGCCACTACAATTGAAAAAGCTGACATTTATACTTCAGTACATTAAAAACCCGGGGCATTTTCGCTGGGAAAAGGTAAGCATTTACAAATGGTTTTTCCTGAGCCTGAAGTGTCGCTTTTAGCTAGAAACCTAAAACATGACCCACATAACTGGGTTTTATAAAACAGGCGCATCTACACTATTTAATTACAAAAATTGGTGTCAAAAAGGGAAAAATCATACAGTTGCCGAACGTGTCATTAATATCACATAGTAATTTCCCACAAAAAAAACCCGTTTACCCGATTTTTTTTTGGGGGGGGGGGGGCGGGGAAAAGGGGGGGCCCAGACACTTTGGCTGTATGGGGCCCTGAAATTTCTAATGGCGGCCCCGATTAAGATCCAATATGCTTCACAATCGTGAGGCATATTAGTCATATCACCTACCCGTGTGGGTTTAGTAATTCTATCAATGCCTACAATTTTGAGTCCTGTGTAACTACCCTCATGGACATCTCTAAAGTGTTGTGGTAAGCTCGATCTGTTGCGCACCGCTGTACTAGTGATGTCATTGAGGTGTTCCAGAAATCTCGTTTTCAATCTCCGAGAAGTGCTTCCCACATAACGCAATTTACATAGAGTGCATGTGGCTAAATAGATGACATAATATGAGTTACAATTGATATATTTTTTAATAAAAAAGGACTTGGTATTATTGGTATTAGAAAATTCTTTAGTTGTGGTAACAAAATAACATGTTCTGCATGGATTTGAGCCACTAATTGCAAACAATGCCGTATATTAGCAGTGCACACGTTGTAGTCCCAGCCATTAGCAGTACCTTGCTTAGACTCCCCTATATAAAATCAAAAACGTCCGACATAGGCTGTAATGGACAAAACTTGAACTTACTTTCATTTATTAAATTGGTTGCATAAAGACATAGTTTCTATGACAACCCCTTAGGCAATGAAAAACATATGAAAACAGTGGCAGGACTTAGCTGTATAGCTCTCCTGTTTAGAGGTGGTGATAGGTCCCTTAGTAGATTCGTAAGAGCCGATCATGCAAGAGGTTGCAGAACAGGAGACGTTGGTCGCCCTCCCAGGAGCGTACAAAACGTCAGAAGAATAAGTAGAACACGTTAGCCATAAATATCTCCACACATATGTTGACAGCTGAACAAACCAAACTCCAAACAAAGGACCTGGAATTTAAGTTCCTGTGAAACAAAATGATCTTTTTGAATTTCATGTGATTTTCACAAAATTGTGTTGGTCAAATAGGCTAAGATGTTCTATAATAAAGAAGATCAAGAGAGTGTGGGAATGTTTCAAGACTATCAAGGCGTTTAAGTAAAAAAGTCAATTTGGAATCCATTGTTTGCAAAACTCTACATTGGAAGTATTTTCTTCAATTGGTCATTATAGTTTACTAAACAAATGGAAGAAGCCAGTACGTCCATGATAAACCTTTCCCCTGCCTGAGGCAAGAGCACTTTCGGAGTTGTCTCAAAATAAGAGTTAATCATAAAAATAGCCGATAAAGGGGGCAACAGTTATCATGGACCGGAATTTTAATAGTAAAAAAGCGAATGAGCATCCAATTAGATGCTGAAGTGTATAGAAAATTAACCCTATGATCCCACATTAAATTAAACAAGAAATTGATAAATTTGTTGGAGGACAGCACTTACTTCAGACATTATTGATCTAAACACAAAGAATTTATTAACAGTAACCCATCCTCGGTTCCTAATATCTATTTGAACAAAGGTGCACAAAGGACCTGAGTCGCCACCATTGTAGACCTATCGTGTCGGCAATGGGCTCTCTTTTAGAGCCCTGGCAGTTAACATAGATGTTTTCTAACAGAAACATAAAAAAAAGAACTTCTTGTCTTACTGAACCTACCCAATTATCTCAAAAAAATTCAAACCGTGGAGTGTGAATGACGTCACTGTTCATGTGCACACTGATTATTAAGTCACTAAATACAAACGTACCTTATGATATAGGCGTACAGGCAGTCAGAGAAGCACTAATGCATGATGAACTTTAACCAATAACCCATCACCTTTTTGATGACGTTATTCGAATTGGTGCGCTAAAGAACTCTTTTTTCGATTTGGAAATGAATATTATTTTACAGATGCACTGCTTATCGATGGCCGCCTGTCGCGCGCTATGCAGCCAAACTTTTCATGATCAGGTTATGAAATTGATCATGTACATACATCGGAATTTTTCCACACATATAAAGTTGCTGGCAGCGTTATGTCGAAGACGTCATCTTAATGTGGACGGGAATGAGAAACACTAAATGAATTTGTGGGGTATCTCAATTCTCGACATCCATTGATTAAATTTAGCATAAATATTCAGAAGACTGAAATAGAATATTTGGAAGTTAAATTATTAGGGACTCAAGTAGTAATACATTCCACACAACTCTTTATTATAAACCCACAGAACGCAATAACATTCTCCATCGATCAAGTTTTCATACCCCTTCAATATTTTATGGCATACCAAAAAGCCAAATGATAAGGACACGTCGCATTTGTTCAGATATTGATATGTATGATTTAAAAATGCAGGAATTGGTTAACAAATTCGTGACAAGAGGTTACAATGAGAAAAAATTGGTACAGATAGGTTAGAAATCAGAGCAAAAAATAGAGAAGAGTTTCTTAAAGGGAAAGTAACGAATAAACAACAGCCTAGATTTAATTTCATTTCCACGTATGATAAGCATTCTAACATCATAAAAAATGCCATTAATCATAATTGGCACTTGCTATAATCTACCCAAGTTTGGACATCTGTTTAGGACAAACCACGTTTCATATATAAACTGGTAAAACAATAGGCAACAGCCTTATACACTCTGATTTGCGCCCTACACAGATTTCCAGACAAAAAATCCTTCGGACTAAACGTAATGGGACACATCCTTGTCTATCGTGCAACAACTTTCCGCTATTATTAAAGGTTCAACAATTAAACATCCGCATCAGGATATGGATATACCATTAAAAGGATATACTTAGTTGCACTAGCAACAACTAATCTACATGTTAAAATGTCCATGTAGCAAATGGTATATAGGACAGACCAGCCGCCCAGTGAGAATCAGATAGGGAACAAAAAAGTGCTATTAGAAATTTTAAAAGCAAAAAAGATAGCTCAGACGTACCCACAAAATTTGGTGAAACAACTGAAAGCAAACTTCAAAAATACCAACATAATACTTATTTACGTTGGGGGGTCCCTTGAACAAGTGAACACCAGAATATGCCAAAAAAAAACTAGGTCTACAGGGGGAGGCTATTTTGATTAAACAAGGGTAAAATTTTGCACTAAAGGGGTTTAAATGAGTCTTTGAGTCTACGTTGCATTTGTAACTATGCCATAAAAATGCTCCTAACCTTTTCAATCCTCAAAGTTTTGAGATATTTAATTTTTTAAAACAGTGATTAGTATATTTTTTTTTAGTATAAAAAACATGACATCACACCTTGTAATCAGGGTCATGAAAAAAGAGGATACGTGCCTTTACAACCATGCTTGAAAAGGAAGGCGGGGCCTTCCGAAACTCGCGTCATTGCATGGCGGCACGGGGCTGCAACCAACATAACGCTCCTACTGCTACTAGGGACATCACTCACCTCCTAAACGAAACTATACACTAATACTGCCACGTTTTCAATGTTTTTTTCATTGCCTAAGGTTTCGTCAAGAACTATTCTTTTATCACCAATTTAAAAATAAGAAAGTTCAATTTTTTTGTCCATACAGCCTATGTTACTTTTTTTGATTGAAAAGGGGGAGTCAAGAAAGGGTACTCCCTAAGGGCGGGGACAAAAACGGCACTGCTAAAAAACCCTTTTGTTTGCAATTATTGGTAAATTTCTTTTAAAAAATTGTAATAAAAGGGTAATCCCCAAAAAGGACACTTTCACATTTCATTTTTCAATAATTTCTGAACTTCCCCCTATACAGATATGTCTCACATACCTTCACTCACGAGAAAAAGGAACCGGGGGGTTCTGTAGTTTTCCCATATCCGGTTGCCCCCTCGTGCACGACCCCCCTCCCCCTACCAAAACAAAAAGTCACAGATGGGGGAGCACGAAGTCCTTATTCATAAATCCAAAGAGACAAAAGCAAAGACGCCTTTAAAGGGGAGCCCCGAACCTCACATGCAAAACCCCTAGCAAAAGACCAATGACTCAGCAAAATTTCCTTTTTTGTGAAATCACAGTACAAAAAGTGCAACTTTCGGTCAAAAGAAACACAGGCCTTTTAAAACATAATTAACATATAACATTGCACAATAATAATTTTTAAAAGAACCCACCTCCTGAACCCCAAACCAATTGGGTTTGTAATAACTCTTAAGTAAATTACACATAAACACCATCTATTTTAAAGTCAAAACAATAACCAATAAAACTTTCCATTACTTACAAAAAATTACATAGAAAGCCGGACGGCCGTCACGCCCAAATCGACGCCAGTTTCCACTGCGCATGCAACCAATCTTGGGATGTCAAAAATGACCACTCGCTTTCCTTAAACTGCGCATGTCTGGGTATTCCATCTAGGAGAAGGATTCAAAGGTTTAATCGTCCCAAATTTGGTTACACAAATATGGATTCGATTCAAAAAAGTGAATCCTTAGTCGATTTTTTTTGAATTCGGGGAAAAAGGAGGGGGAAAACCTCAGAGGGGGGGGTCGGAAAACAGCAGAGCACAAAAAAAGGAATAGAAAGGCAGATAACAAAAAAAGGGGGGAATGTGGTGAACCCCAAAACCAGGGGCTCCCCAGAAAAAAAATGAGTAAAAATTTGGTTGTAAAAAATTCTTCCACTATATTTTCAAATTTTAAAATTTGTGTGCTTAATAGAGGATTGTCCCTTATCCCAAATTCCATTATTGTTTTTATTTTAAATAGA